>CM033647.1:155618283-155879422 GCA_019512145.1 Engystomops pustulosus | reverse complement strand
ATGCACCAGGAAGAAGAAGGTGAACTCCGGGGACCTGAGCGGGGAAGTGACACACGCAGGATATCAGGCTCACAATCTTGGTGAATTGCGAAGGACTTCATCTTCGTCGGACTGCCTGGATCGGGGATCCCGACAGGACCAGGTAAGTAAATTTGCCCCAATGTCTGACTTTGCATGAGTTTGGCACAGGGTCCGGTTGAGCACAGGAATGTCCCCTAATTTGTGTTGCATGATGCCCAGTGCAGCTGCGCCACAAAAGGGTTGCATGCGCCAGAAATGTGTCTCAGCCACTTCTTATACCTGTGCAAGCAGTTTGCACCAAAGAACGTGCAAAGTAAGTGTGGTCCACAGACTGCTGCAGCTGCACTAACCCTCAGGACTCACCACACGCTGCTGGCATGGACCCGGTCCTGGTGACAGGTTCACATATGTATAATATATGTACAGCTTTTATGACCTGGGATCTCCTGTATATTGTTCTATATGTACAGCTGCCATACATTATGTTAATTCTGTTCACAGCATGACATGGATTTTTTATCATTATTGTGATTATATAATTATGAATATTTATATATGACTTTATAGAATTAGTAATCATCTATTTGTTTTATTACATTTATACTTATTAGAATTGATATTGTTGGCGGTTACACAATGTCATATATTGTAATGTGGGTTTCACTGAGAGCTATAATCACTGCAGATCTGAGGATAATTGAGTGTGATATAGGGGCCAGGACGAGGGCAGCTCTAGGAGATACATATTTGACTGCACCAGCAGAATAGTGAGTGCAGCTCTGGAGGATGTAACTCAGGATCAGTACAGGATAAGTAATGTCATGTATGTACACAGTGACTGCACCAGCAGCAGAATAGTGAGTGCAGCTCTGGGGTATAATACAGGATGTAACTCAGGATCAGTACAGGATAAGTAATGTCATGTATGTACACAGTGACTGCACCAGCAGCAGAATAGTGAGTGCAGCTCTGGGGTATAATACAGGATGTAACTCAGGATCAGTACAGGATAAGTAATGTCATGTATGGTTTTCCAATATTTGACTCCTTCCTGAGAAAAAATATTTGACAACTTTTATGATGATAAGTATACTCTGGACCTATCGGTAAATTACTCTGATACCCTCCCCATCTCCATGTCCACCATTTGGTTGATCGTAACTCTTAATCGATGATGATTCCAATTTATCCCCAATGCAGTTGAATATCTTTTGTCTTGTCATACATTATTGTCTACAATGGATGTTCGGATCTGTCCCCATTACCCAAGGTTAAGTTATTTCGTATTTTTGCATCCTACAAAGAAACTGCCCAACCTAGTTGCTTGCTTCTTAGTAATTTAACAACATTAGCGTAGGAGTTCCTTATCTCCAGAAACTGACTTGGAGACAAACCCCCAATCTACCCGAAAGTGTTACTGCATGATGATTTTGATCACCATTGTGCAAACACGAGAAACCCATCACACCCAATCACAGCCATTATAAAGACCCGTGAGGACACGATGCTCAAAGGTCCATGGAAAGAGGTTCCTTCTGTTTACTACACATTGGCCCCCCATATTACTCAGAATGTTCCATCTGAAAAGCCTCTTCTGGCATTGGCTCCTTTCTGGTCCAAGCGTTGCACTTACTAGTTCTTAACTTTGGAAATGATAATTCCAATTTAAATTATGTATAACGTAATGATTTAGTGCCTACTGTAAATACTTTGTGAGTTTAACCGACCCCAGTATAGCCGATACCCCTAATGTTACCCGTCACCAAAACTGTAAGAAACCTATTGGACTTGATAAAGCCAGGTGTAATGCAGTGGGCACAGCCCCTTATCTCTCCACAAGACCCCTTGATAAAGCCTTCCCCCGGGAGTATACACCCAGCCCCGGTTAGTAGTCAGCCCCTCTTTAGAATCCAGCCGCGCCCAAGTATGAGCCACGAGAACACCCCTATTTAACCCCCGAAACTGTAAAACCTAGGCCTGTGAGTTAAGCCGATGGTGGGAAATGCGTATGGTCACAGGCTCCCCCTGTATAATCCCAGCACCCCCTGTAGTATACACGCCACCCCCCTGTAGGATACACCAGGCAGCCCCCCCCTTTTTATTGGCGCCCACCAGACTCCTGAGAATATCAGCCCGCCCCCATTTGCCCACACTTAAAAAGAAACCTCTGTGGGTGGTCCCGAGGTTCGTGCGGCGTCCCGGATGCTTGGCGCGCTCCTCTTCTTTCTTCTGCCACTGCGACCGGTCCCCGTGTTTCCTCTGCTGGAAGAGGACTGGCCGGGCCGAGCATCACGGAGAGAGACCACGCCAACATCGGAGCCGCCCGAACATTGGGCACCGAAGGTGATAGTAGATTTTTTTTATTGACTCTGTATAACGCGGTGTGGTTGTTCAGCACCTTTTTTGTGCAAAAACCTCGCTTATACCGATTCTCGCGCGGTACTCTTGAAACATTACACATAATGAGTAATAATATAAGTTAAGGTTATTTCAAAATAATTACAAAAAATGTAGTCGTAGCCGATCGTTCTGGGGGGGTTACTAGTTGCCTTTCACTCCGAAAAAACCTTGTTTGGAGAGTAAAAGCTGCTAGGGTTGAAGTTGAGTGCCGCTCTGTTGAAGCTAGATGCCCTGGATCTTATAAGACACGAAGCGACAGTCGCTAAAAGAAATGAAACTTGTAATCAGTACACCACATAATAATCAACAGCGGGCGCAGAAGAACTCATTGAAAAGCTACTGTTCATTTTTGAAAATGTTGTTTTATGAAAGCTCTTGTCTCCGCATCGGAACGAAGGTGAGGGAAAAATGCTGACGTAGCCACTAAAACTATATGTTATTAAAGTGAGGAAAAATAAAAAATATCCTGCACAATTTGAAGTTGTACAGCGAAAACAGCATGTTAACAAACACTTAAATAAATTCACTCAACTACAAGACACCACAGCAGGGCACAGGTAAATGCAGCAAAAGCACCGAGACGGAATTCGAAAAATACATCAACACTAAAAAGAAATTAACCCAAAGCTATTATACCAGTGTGTTTATTCAGATCTTTCGGTCTGAGTGTGTTTAGTGCATTTAACAGCTTCTTGGAACTGATTTTCATACAAAATTACGATCAATTCATTAACATCTAGAGTCGTGGTCTTTATAAACTAGCAAACGCAAAATGCCCCAAAAAACATGTGAACAAGTGGATAATCAACCAAATAGAACATAATAATATGTGTTATGAGTGATGCATGACGCGAATAGGGGCAGTTTACTTCCCCGTCCATCGCATTCCAGCAGCTCTATCTCTCTCTGCGCTGGATTCGGTGGGCACGGATTTATTAGTAATTCCTCCACGTCCCACAAGGTGCCTGCGTGCTGCTGAAAAGCCATCGAACTCGCTGGAGTTTACCGATTGGGCTGAGTGAAGCTGGCAGCGCCCTACAAGATTTTTGTTTTAATTCGGCTTTTTTTTTTCCGAATCCGTCGGGTTTTCGTTCGGACACGTCCCCCATTTCAGGTCGCATGCATGCCTTGCCGATGCTCCACAATCCCGATCGCGTGCTCAAAAATCCCGTGCATTCAGGGGAAATCGGCGGCATTGAAATATTCGGGTAACACGTCAGGGAAACGCGATCGGACCCTTAGTAAATTGACCCCCTATGGGTCCAGGTTCTTCCAATCTTGGACTTCAGCCAAAGCTAGGGTTGGCGTTCGTGTTCGGGCTCAGCCCCACCGATACTTAGCACCAGTTCTGGAAACAGAACATGGCATTACCCCTAATTCTTCTGCCGGCAAAAAGGACAACCCCTTTCCGTAAGATGCACTCCATGGGGTACACCAATAGCACATAGTGAGAGACCAGTATTTCTATCTCTTTGAGTAACCCATATTATTATCCCCCATGATGCCTCAGCACGGCATAACATTAACCTTATTGTAGTGTGCATACTAAATATCTAAACGATTTGTGAGATGCAGTATCACACCCGGACCTGGCGGTTTCTAATTTTTTTTTGTATTGAAAATTGCGTATTCGGAGAGGCGACAAAACAAAAAATTTATTCTATGTGGAAGCGCATTGGGTCTTCAGTTGTGTGGGTCCTTGTCAGGAAATGATTTACCGTAAATTTACTAAGTGATTAATGGAAATTGTGATATTTTGATGTTGATATTTGAATGACATTAGTTTTGTTTCGCATCAGAAACTTTCGTTAACCCCTTAAGGACGCGGCGTTTTTTTCGCTCATTTCTCCGTCTTCCACCACCTTCAAAATCCTAACTTTTTGTCATTTTTATACGTGTACAGACCTTGTGTAAGGGGCTTGAGCCCCTTCATACATCCCTCTACAAGCGCTGAGCGTTTATTAACAATGTTCAATGTTATTTTGTATTTTTTGATGAAGCTTTGTTTCGGAATTGTAACTTTTTTGTATCTAAGTGGACGTCATTTTCATGTTGAGGCGAGAGGTTAATTAGCTTTATAGTCCATGTCTGTTCCAAAAAGAATCAAGCCCGAGTAAGAGACTTTGTCCAAACGTGTAACATGTGATTATATTGACTCAATTTTTAGTGGATGTGCCGCAGTGCTTTCTCGTGAATTCTTGAATGTAAAGCAATCCATCGACTGAGCAATCCATAATATGTAACATATGCAGTTGATTACCGACTAGTGTTGATATGCCGCTCTCTTTACACCTCCCTGTTGGGTTTGGGTCTTGGTTTGGTACCTGGTCCCGGACAGATTTTTAAACTTCATATCATGTGTCCACTCATCAACTGGCCAAAATGAAATCAAAGCACCCAAATACAGGGGAAGACCCCAGAAATTCATAAGAAAAAACAACTGAATGATGTGCTACTTTATTGATTTTTATAGTTGGAGCGGCGCCACAGAAGCCCGGGGAATCTTCCAGACCCACATTCAGCAAAGCTTTAAAATAATAATATTTTTACAGCAATATCAGGACTCTTATGAAAGAGCCTAACATGACATGCCTGGTCCTTTAGAGATCACCATCATCCTCTCCTAGCGGATATAATGGTCCCCAATCTACAACCATAATATCTATGAAACGCCCAAACCTTCATATATTATAGAAATTAAAAGTACTAAATTTTCGGGAACATGATTTCAAATGCAATGGGACAATGTATCGATCTTCTACACCATAATTCTGGATTATTTGGCACCGGATGCCTACCCACATTTAGGAATTTTAACCATTTTTAAAGCATGTTTTTTCAAACTTGAACCGAAAAATGGGAACTGTCCCTCACACAAAGGAAATGTGTCTTGCAGAAATGGCCGTGCAGCCAGAAAATTTTATAGTGCGTTGAGCAAACTAAACGGCTTAGAGCTCTTTCACATTGGGCTGTTTTTTCATGTCTTGGTTTAGTGATTTCTACAGCGCCACAACCATTGTTTACGATGTTTTCGCTTTGCCTTGTATTGTCTAGATCCATGTTCGTGGAAAAAAATGAATGAAACCGTGGTGAAAAACACGGATCAACACGCTTTTTTCCGCTGATGAGCTGAAGACCAGTTTGACGGAAACCAACTGATCACCACGGAACAAATGTGGAAGAAAAACAGAACAACCACGGAGACAAACGCAACGGATGCGCAAACGGTAGCAAGAACATCAACGCCAATGTTTCAAGCCCTTTTATTAGGGTCACAGTCCAACTGCGGCTTTATACTGCAACCAAATTCATCATCTAGCATCAACACAGGATTAAATCTGGCTCCGCAGAGAAAACTACATCCTACCTCGCACTGGTTCCCAGACGCACATCATTCATCTCCCCCGTGCTGAGACTGTTCCCTGTGTATACACTAGAGTGGTCATTTCTAAGGTCCGATTCGCGTTTTCCCCGACGTTTTACCCGAATATTTCCATTGCGGCGTTTCCCCTCAATTTATGCCCCTGGATTTGCGCACGCGATCATTGGCGCATTGGGCGCTGTCATGCACTCGCCGGTACATCGGGGGGATGGCCGAACGAAAACCCGACGGATTCGGAAAAACCACCGCCGCATTTAAAAAAAAAAATTCTGTTGCGGAGCTTGCCCTTACCTTCACTCCGCCCAGACGGTGGAACTCCAGCACGTTCCGATGCTTTTCATCGCACAGCGCCACCTGGTGAACGTCGGAGGAACTACCTTAATAAATCCTGGCCTACCCGAATCATCTCAAATAGAACCGCCGCTGGATCGGCGAATGGACCCGGTTAAGTAATCTGCCCCTACGTACTTAATATCCAACATATATGTTTTTGCACACCCCATCCTTATATTTTACCAACTGCATAGAACAGATCTCGGCCAAAAGCATCAGAAAATCTTGTTAGTACGAAAAAATCAAGCGCGTCTGCCATATGCTCATCGCCGGGAGGGCACCCGTGTCTTTGCATGGAGCCTAACACTGAAGACACAAAATCTAAAAGTGAGAATCAGTGAAAAGATTTTGTGGGTGGTGCTGATAGTCTGAACACATAAGATGTTGCAATTACATCTTATTGTATGTGGACAATGTTATTTTATAATTTTATCTCTTAATTTAAACTAAATTGCAGACAATTTTTTGTGTTTTGCTTTTTTGGTTTTGCTTTTAGTGTTGAGGGGACCCGAACCTCACAGTTCTTCTGGTAAAGTTTGGATCAGGTTTTTGGGTTCCATTTTTTTTCTTGACTGTCCAGACAACTCTTTAAAACACTCGTGGGAAAAGTTGCCGTCGGCATTTAAAATCGCTGTGGCCACCCTCATGCTGTTTTGGTGAGGATCGTCGGTCACCAATGAAGTCATCAGGTGTGACACGACCCTCCGCAACCCTTGGGTGAACCCGAATTTTTTAATGTGTCTACTCATCACTAACTGTTCGACGCACTACAGTGTTTTCCTCAGTCACTATATTGGAAATCTTTATACTATACGGATACAACTAATGGGGGAGGTAGGTGAGTTAGAAGGGTTACAAAATCATCACTACAGATCAGTGGGATTTTGACAGGTGCAAACATATTTACTCTTCTTAGAGTACATTGCCGAACCACTTACTAGTCATGAGTATGAGGAGCGGGTCCATGGCAAACATTACCATGTTCCATTTCCCCTCAAACTTAAAACCCCTACCCCCCCCCCCTCAGCCCCTCAAAAACCCACCTCCACAATCGGTGGTGCACCAATCGTGGGTGTTAAGCCTATAAATGCCACCAACCGATGACGTCATCATGAGCAATGATGCGAGGTGACAATAGCATGATTTAGAGCGTTAACCACCCACTGATGTCTTTAGGTCAAGGTCGGCACTATAAAATTTTTGTTGAGGTTGAGCTGAATTTGCCGAAACTGCTGGTTTCCACACCCGTCTTGTCTGTTGTCTGATAGGCAGTGCCAAGTGCTGAGGCCACTGATTGCTGCTGTGGTCAACCACAAGGGCAGGATCAGGCAGTCCTGAGAGAAGTAACTGCTACTTACTTCCTTTTTCCCCCCTTTCGTTCTCCTCCACAACAGTTTAGATGTTGTGTCCATGGACCTCCCAAAGGCTTGAGGCCAACAGGTTACCCTGAAAAGGTCGACGCGTTTGTCGAATCTCCTCTTTTTGAAAAGCGTATACATCATAAGCCATTAAATGCAAGTGGTATTTTAGACAGGGAGCTAATGAGCTGTAATATGCCATGCAGGTGAGGGAGTGCTGAATCAGTCCGAGCCCTTACTTGAACCTATGACGCCTAATTAATCTACAATTTAACATCTATGGATTCTAATCACGAAGCCTGAACAACGGCTGCAAATCTGTGTATGAATGAGCGTTTCCAGAAACGCTCCAATCTGTTGCCTAGTCCCTGCTTGATCCGTATTGACTTTTTTTTTCCTCTTTCCTCTAATTGTGTGTGTGCGAAATGCCCCAATTTCCAGGATAGAAGAGGACAACAGCCCGGCAGTTAGATGATGTGATCTTTTGATGTTTTAAGCTTAACCATCAGTGATAGTTTTAAAATAATAAAACAGCTTAGAAACCACCTAAATATTTACATTGAGGATTGAGCGGGGGAGGGATTGTTATCATATGAATCCCTAAGTAGAAGGGGGTAAGTCTGCACCATGTTACAATAATATATTGTATATACCTTACTTATATTATTATTATTCTATATTATTATATATTATTATTATTATGAATATATTCTATTATATTCTTATTATAGGGAAATGTCATGACCATGTACTATGCAGTCAGTAACTGTATTGTCCCTGGAGAAATGTCCTTTAAGCCCATCTTTGTGTATGGCGTTGTAGCAGCAGCTGTGAAAATGGATTTATATTCCGGTAACTGTAAGCTTCTTCTCCGATTGCACTGGTGGAGTGTCCCACACTGCTGTGGTCTTTGGTCTTCTGAAGCAATGTTATTATTCTCCTGAACAATGTCTTCATCAATCTTGTACAGAGTTAGTAACAGCAGAACTGTGAAATATGGATTGCTATGTCCGGAACAGTATCTTCTCTAAGTGCACGGGGAGTGTCCTCACACTGCGTGCGCTGTGGTGCTTTCTGAAGTCAGTGGTTAGATGGCATTGTAACTGAGTTCCATTAATCATACTGGTGGTATAGAGCATACTAATGATATATTGATTTATAATCCAGGCTACGATTCGTTCAAGTGCATGAGGGTGTGTCCTCACAAACTCGCTGCGCTATAGCTCTTAAAGTCCTCCCCTCTTCGCTTACATTTGCTGACCCATTTGTTTACTGTATAATTTTATACTTTTAAAGTAATTTTCAACCACTCTATTTAACTCAAAAAAGATTGATAGTTTTTTTTTAGTTTAATTAAAGGGGTTTGTTCACAACGATTTGAAAATCCTAGCAGAATGCACTGGGGAGGGGTTTTAAAATAAAACCTTACTCACCGCCTTCAGCACTCCCCGCTCTCCTGCTCCACGGTCCTGTCCATCCCAGTGTAATTCTGGTGTCAGGGACAGGATACGGTTTGTGTACCGTGTCACTGGAAGTTACCGAGTGAGGTGCCTTTCCCCTGTAAACAAAAGACCCACCGGCTCCAACAGTACACACAGGTGCGGGAGACCGGAGCGCCGTGGAGGCGAGTAAAGTTTTTTTTTTAATGCCTCCGCAGTCCCTCTGCTCAGTTTTTCAAACTTTGCCGTTTCCCCCTTCTTTTCCAACAGTTTTAGTATTTAGTTATCATCCATAATATTCCCCCCATCAAGGTGTTTGATTTTTACAGGCTCCTTTCATTTTTTTTTAACACCACCATTTCTGAGTAACCGTATTTTTTCTGGACTATAAAGGCGGCACAAAAAATCATTGGTTTTTCTTTTCGCAGAATCAAAGGTGCCGCCTGATTAGTCCAGTGCGCCTTAATATACCGTACTTACAGACAACAGCTGCCTTGAACGTCACAGGTCCTGCCACCTGCTGGTCTTTCATCTTATAAATCCGGGCCCTTATACCCCCGTGCACCTTATATATGAAACATACTTCCAGACAACAGCGGCCATGAAGACTGGGCCACTCTTGCCACCTGCTGGTCATTCATCCTTATAATCAGGTGCACCTTATAATCCGGAGCGCCTTATATATGAACTTACTTACAGACCAACCGCGGCCTTTGAACCTGTGCACAGGCTGCACCCGCTGGTCATTTCAATCCGTATAATCCCAGGCGCCTTATAATCGTGCGCCTTATATCTGAACTGTCCGTATCAATAGGGGGGCTCCCGGGCTCGGCCCCGGGGCCCCACCCACCTTCCCCCCAGGGGCCCCCCCAGCTGTTGATTGTCTGACACTGACTGTGGAGCGATGGTCCGCGGTGTTTCTTAGAGCCATCGCTCCAGACAGGCAGGAAAAGTCAGCGAGCTTTCGCAACCCTGGCCCGAACTCTGCTGTGAGCTGAATCCTTTGAGGAGCTGTGATGTCAGTAGAACGGACGGAGCCCCTCCAATCAGAGCAGGAAGTGAGGAGCTGTGCTGTGACAAACAAACTACAACACCAACGTGGAGAAGTAGACAACTTACAGGTAAGTGGCTGTATACATGGGTCTGTATGGCTGGTGTGGCTGTATACACATGGAGTCTGTATGGCTGGGTGGCTGTATACATGTATATATGATATGGGTCCGGTATGCTGGTGTGGCTGTATCATATTCTGTAGCTGTATATATGGGACGTAATGCTGTGGGCCTTGTATACATGTATACATGGGACTCGCATGCTGTGGTGGGCTGAGGAAGGATGCACATGGGACTTCATGCTGGTGCCGGTGGTGTATGTTACCTGGGACGC
This sequence comes from Engystomops pustulosus, assembly GCA_019512145.1. Lineage (NCBI taxonomy): Eukaryota > Metazoa > Chordata > Amphibia > Anura > Leptodactylidae > Engystomops > Engystomops pustulosus. Next base: position 155,869,103 of record CM033647.1, on the reverse strand, counting down.
GTGTCTGTAGGGTAGGGTAGATCTATAGATGTATTACTTGGGGGGCAGGCGCTGTGTGTAGGCGTATTGCTGGTGGCAAGCAGGCGGCTGTGTGTACTGTGTGCGGGGGCGAGGCGGGCTTGTGTATCGGGTGCTGGTGGCAAGGCGGCTGTGTGTAGCTGTGTGCTGGGGGCGAGGCGCTGTGTGTACGTTGTTGCTGGTGCAAGGCGGCTGTGTGTTAGCTGTATGCTGGGTGCGGGCGGCTGTGTGTAGCGGTGTTGCTGGGGCGAGGCGGCTGTGGTGTACGGTGTTGCTTGGTGCGAGGCGGCTGTGTGTATCTGTGTTGCTGGTGGCGTGAACGGCTGGTGTAGGGGGGTGTTGCTGGTGGCGGGCTGCTGTTGTGTAAGTGTTGTTGCTGGGGGGGCGAGAGCGGCCTGTGTGTAGCGTGTTTCTGGGTCGGGCGCTGTGTGTAGCGGTGTTGCTGGGGGCGAGGCGGCTGTGGTGTTTTCGTGTGTTTTGCTGGGGGGCCGAGGAGCGCTGTTTGTAAAGCTCTGTGATGCTGGGGTGCTAGGCGGCTGTTGTGTAGCGGTGAGGCTGGGGCGAGACGGCTGTGTGTAGCGGTGTTTGCTGCTGCTGAGATAGTGAAAGTGGGAATCGTGTTCAATGCACGCTACACTCATTGGGGGCCTCCCCAGATTTTTTGCGCCCAGGGGCCCCCACCAACCTTATCCGCCTGTATTGAACCGTACGTACAGACAACATCTGCCTTCACTTTGCACAGGTCCTTCCACCTGCTGCTCATTCATCCTTATAACCATTGCGCCTTATAATCCGGTGCGTCATGATATATTAATCGTACTTACAGACAGACAACAGCTGCCTTGAACTTTGCACAAGTCTGGCCACCAATACTGGTCATTTGGTCTTCATCCTTATAATCCAGGTGGCGCCTTATAATCCGGTTCCCTATAGATTAAACCCAGCGTTTTTGTGCAGGCAATTTATCAGGTGCGCCCTTATAATTAATCCGTACGTCGCGCTTAATAGTCCGAAAATACATAAACACAATAAAAACACTTTAAAAAAAAAAAGAAATTCTAGAGCTAGATTTAACCCTCACAGTTTTATATTTTATATTCTTCTTCTGAATAAGCCGTGTGAGGGCTTATTTTTTGTGACTGAAGATTTTCACATTGGCAGAATTTTTTGAGGTCTACTTTTTTTAATGCTATTTTTTTTTTTTTTTTCCATTTTAATATTTTTTGCATTTCAAGTTTTGGTTATGAATGTGGCAGATCAATATGTGGCATTTATTTTCCACTTATTTGCCCCACTATATTTAGATGTAATTTTTTTGGATTTCCTCATCTTTTTTTAAAAGATTTTTTTTAAAATGCCATGCTGATGGTTACAATTGGAGATACATCAGGAATGGAGAGTTAAGCAGTAGGGATCAGAGGTAATCATATGTGTAGTACAAGTTTGGAGACCTCTATTAATTATACCTTTCTACTGACCTAAGATTTGAAAGAGGTTGAAAAGTGTGCCAAAAAAGCTCCCGATCTCTTTCCCAGTTTTGAAAAAAATTTCTGTAAATAAAATTCTTCTGTAAGACACATTAAATTAAAGACAAACTATAAACAAAATTAAATTCTCTTTTTATAAACATTAAAAGATTTTTTTTAAAAAAACATAAATCCCTCCTCAGATAGATTTCTGCTGCTGTCTTTCTATAGGATCTTCATTGTTTACTTCCTGTAGCTAAAACGATTCGCTGTCATGGATGTCACATCACAGGTGCACGGCTTCATTCCACGCCCTGATCATGTTATGCCACCCATGCACACTCGCTATAGCCTTGCATGTGAGTCACACAGGTGCACGGCTCATTATCTCCGGATCATGGGAATTTCCAACGGTGCACGCTCATTATATCCCTTGTCATGTGATTCACCCAGGTGCAACCAGGCTCATTATCTTCCCGGTCCGGTTGATGTCCACATTGCACGGCGTCGTTATCTCCTGGTCATTGTGATGTCACACAGGTGCACGGCTCATTATGTCCCTGGTCCATTTGATGTCACACAGGGGCCGCTCATTACCCTGGTCATGTGATGTCACAAGTGCATGGCTCTTTATATCCCCTGGTCCATGATGTTCACACAGTGACACTCGTTAGCGATCACACAGCTTTGATTACACTGTTTTATAAACCTCCTATGCCCTGTGTGCACGTCAACATGACATGAACTGGGCGTTTAATCTACAGGAAGTAAAATGATGTATTTTCCTGTTGCTATGGACAATTAGCAGAGATCTTCGAAACCGTGAAGAATTGATACATGGAATGTTATCGTAACAGTAACAACCTTTTCAATTATAGAACAATATGAATGATTTGCTGGAATTTGTTCAGACCCCTTCGACTGCGACTCCATCACCTAGCCCTGCCCCTTTCCAACGCCTTCACATCATCCACCCGTGGATCAACTGGACCATCCCCCTTTAGTTGCTTAAACCTACATCTCTCCATAGTTTTTCAATTATCCCTCAGCGCATACAACAGCGGCCGCCTTTCCGGAGCTCCGCACACGTCTCTATGTATCATCAACAAAGTGAAACACACAATTACCTGTAAGAAACGCAAATCTGTGGATTTTTTAAAAAAATGCTCAGCCAATGTTTCTGTAATTTATCTTACAACCTCCGAGAAATCACCATAAACAGTCATCGTCCGATGTTGCATTAAGGAGATGTGTTCTTCCTGTGGCAGTGTTAAGGACTTGGGGCTCCGGTCCTAACAAACCAGTCATTAGTCTACATATACTTAAAAGTCTGAATATTTCATCAGCGCTAAAGAGTGAGGCGAAAATAAGAGGAGGAATTAACCCTTCAGATTGTCCTAAATACCAGGTTCTGTGTCTTGTCCTAAATTTCCCAAATCATGTCGAGGACATCTCGGAAACCAGAACCGTTCTAGAACCCTGTAAATATATTGGGGCAGATTACTTACCCTGTCATTCGCGAATCCATCGCGCGTTCTCTGCGGAGGATTCGGTCTTCCGGCGATTCACTAAGGGCGTTCCCCCGATGTCCACCAGGTGGTGGCTTCTGCGCTGAAGTCCATCGAATGCACTGAATTCACCCCAAGGCCCGGGCTGAGATGAAGGTAAGCGCATGTCAAGCGACCTTTTTTTTTTTTTAAAAATGCGGGCTTTTTTTTCCGAATTCCGTCTGTTTTTCGTACGGCCCCACCCCTCCGTTTCCATCGCGTCGCCAAAACCTGGGGCAAACTGTCAATGGAAATTGGGCGTCAAAACAGACAAAATTTGGTAACCCCCGTCGGGCACATTTACTTACCGTCCCAATCGCATCCCCGATGTGCGTTGTCCGAAGAGGATTCTTATCTTCGCGATCACCTAGCTCATCGCCCAATTCCCTGCATCCGTCCGCTTCCCTTCCCCTGCTGAGAGTCCCCGCTGGATTTCACCCGTCTTCTTCCCGGTGCATGTGAGTGCTGATCTTTGCAACACAATTTTGTTTTAATTCCGCTGTTTGTCGATCATTTTGGGTTGTCCCCGCGGGCCAGCAAGCCTCCGATTTGGTTGCATGCAAGCCGGCCCGTGCGCCAAAAACCCGGGGGGCAATTTCAGGGCAAAATGTTAAAAGTCGGGAAGCCCGACGAAAATGCGATGATCGGAACCCTTAGTAAATTTGCACCATTTCTACAAAACATTTCTATTTTTACATGGGTATTTTTCCTCTCCTATGGCACAGTGGTGATGGATCGGGGGGTCGATAGGGGTTTTTTTTTCCAGTAATTCTTAAAAGAAACCCCGATGGGACCAATGTAGGGACAATTAAAGGTTATTTCCACGCCTTGACCCCTATTCCGACGTCACTCGGGTTAGAGAACCGTCTATCATTCACTGTGGTCCCTGGTGACATCAATCACCAGTCCCAGACCACAGACACTTCATCCAGTCCCTATGGGGTTTTCCATAATTCCCTTTCAAGAGGGGTTGCAAGCGCAGTCACAACCATTGTGTCGATGTCCGCCTCCTCCGCACTATGCACCCCCCCCCCCATAACCCTTTGTCATGCACATTTTTTTTTGGGGAGCCGGCAAAGAAGAGGGAGGGGGATGGTGTCGAGGAGAGGAAGAATACATGAGAGACAAAGGGGAAACACAGGCTGAAGCTGCTCCCCCACCTTGTACTCAGACATGCTGCTGGCAGGGAGCAGGTAATGTGGAAATAAAGTTTGACAAAGTAGTGCAATGATTCAGAATGCTGAACATTTTCCAATCAGTATATCATGGGATAATGGAACTTGTCCCATCAGCTTAAAAATGACATTCCTGGTGAACAGGTTCGCTTTAAAACAAACCTATAGAATCTACTCTTGTACCTAAAACCCTGTATATGTTATCAACCCTCTTTTATTTAAAGCCCAAATCTGAGAATGGGAGAAAGTGTTGCAAAGCAGCGGCTTTTAAATAAGGGGTTTTTCGAAGAATTCAAAGCACCCCAGCAAAATACTGTAAGGTCCAGTCCAGGTGTGATAAGGCTTAAAAAGGAAACCCTACTATTTGAGGTGTGCAGTATGAAGCAAATATACCCTTGCTTATTACCACTACCCTTGTTATCCTGTGCGTGCTGAGTGGTTAGCTGATAAAGCAATTAATAGCATTATGATAATGAAGCTCTGCCCTTCTATGGCTCCTCCAGCCTTCCTTCAGCGCTTGTTCCTAGCAAATGAGTTATCCCCTGCAGGAGAGGAAAATGCAATCACTCTTCTCCTCCCTGCCAGACAGATAATCAATTGCTGGCACCATCCCCCATCTGCTGTGTATGATGATCCAGCTCAGTTGATTATCATGTCGTGACACCTCCATTTGTATGCCCAAGCCCCCTTGTTAATGTGTTTATCTCCGCAGCCATGCTGACCCAGCTGTCCAAGGTCCTGAATGTTATATTGTTTTTTTTCAGCTAGACCACTCAGCTCAGGGATTAAATCAAGATATGACATGCCTGCATCAGTGTAGCTACAGCATTCTCAAGGTATTCTTGCTTCATCATACTGCATCACATCAATGTAGGTTTCCTTGAACACAAGGAACGAAATGCTAAGGAACACAATCTCAGGGCCCTTTCCTGATGGAAAGTCTGATCCAAACTGGTTACAAATCCTAGATAATGGTAGATGCCAATCCTGAAGAAGACATGGGTAGACAAAGCATAGACTGGGAGGCCACCGATCTTGGGCCAAAGAACCTACAACATGTACCGCTAATGTAACCGATTCCTCTGATTCCGCTAACTTCCCTGGACTAAAGCCATTCGTCTCCATTGATCTCCCATAGAGAATATCCTCACATTCTCCTCATTTACCAGGACAATTCTCCTAAATTCATACAAAAAATAAAAATTACAAACCTCCCCCCGTCATCTGCCGCACTCAGCATCAGGTTTTTTTTTAACCCAGGAACGTTGCACCGTCTAATACAATGATGAAGTGTAATGCGCCATCTTTGTTCACCTCATTTGTCTGATAAGACTTCTTCTCTGAATATAATTTAATTTGCATATTAATTTCCTCCCTTTTTCAAGGAGCACTTACCAACCTTTCCTTCCCTATTATTACCCTTTTTTTTTTTTTTTTTTCAACTCTTCATTATCTGAAATGTATTTAATACATTCTTCTTTGTATAAACAATTTTATTTTTTTATTCAACGCAAATTTGCAATTATGATTTGTGTGAGTGTCATCCGAGTCGTTTTTTGAGAGGCTACGCAGTATTTACGAAGAGGCGGCGGTGGCAGGACTCGCTCCCCCTCCCCTCGGGCCGGGGATGGATGGGGGGGCCGCCATTCTCCAGAGTAAGGGGGGGGGGGGGGGGGGAGAATGGAAATCCAGGGCAGAGAAAAAGATGCTGAATTGTGTTTGACGTTTACCGAGGAAAACTTATCAGTGACAGCAGGTTTAGAGTGGCGCTGCAGGAAAACGCCAACAGGCCTGGAAAGGCGCGGGGCCCGGAGCTAAGCCGCTTTTCACAGGAGGAGGACAGATAAAGAACGAGGGGAGAGCGCGGCAGATAAGAGGGAGAAAGAAGGGATGGGATGGATGCAGAGCCGAGGGGGACGTCAAAGGGAATTCTACCCAAAATCCGGGAAATACGGACGTCCGTAATAAGAGGGGGGCGCGGATTATTGGTAACGCAATTACATACAATAACGGATTTACGGACACTCCTCAATCCAGGGCTCCTCGCCACATGTTACCCTCCATGTTATCCGGGATGTAGCAGAGCCGAGGCAGTCATTACGTAGGGACGAAACTAAGAATCGGACAACACGGTCCGCCCGGGCAACAAAATGGCAAAGGAAGACGTAAAATGCACAAACTAATATAAATACATGTATCTCAGTCCTCCCGCCTGTGCAGAGATCCTATAATGTTATAATCGGGATTCTGATGCCATGGAGACTAGAGGAGTGTCCTCACACAACTGAGCTCTGTGCTCTCTGCAGCCAGTGTCAGCTATTGTACCTGGAGATCTCTGTAATCATACCATTGTGTGTTGTTAGCAGCAGGACTGTGAAATTTGGTTTAATATTGCAGGATTTGAGCTTCTGGGGGTGTGTCCTCACACTGCTGCGCTGTGCCCCCTGCAGCCAGTGTCAGGTATTGCCCCTGGAGATCGGTAGAATCAGAACATTATGTGATTTGTTAATAGACTATAGGACTATGATATATGGATTTATATATTGTTATCTTCTGGGGGCGTGTCCTCACACAGCTGAGCTCTGTGCCCCCCGCAGCAGTGTCAGTTATTGCCCCAGAAGATCAGTATAATCAGTGTGTGTTATTAGGGGCAGCAATGTAAATTTGTTCCAGGAATGTATCTTCCCCCAAGAGCACTGGGAGCTCATCCTCACACTGCTGTGCTCTGCTCTCTGCAGTCAGTGTGAGGCAATTGCCCTAGAGATATGTATAATAATATCTTAGCATCTGTAAGTAGCAGCAGGACTGTGAAATATGGATGTTTATCTCATGATAGTAGCTTCTCCAAGTGTCATCACACTGACTGCAGGGAGCAGAGCACGGCAGTGTGAGGTTTTGCCCCTTGGAGAGGTTTTATCCCATGATTGTAGCTACACACTGCTGTGCTCATGAATTAAGATGCTCAGCCGCCAGTCCAGTCGAATCCGAGTCACTGACTGTATTCAGCCAGAAGTCTATGATACTTTTTTTTTCCCCACAGGGCAAAATAGGGGGACTGTGGAGCACCTAATACCAGGGAACTCAGAGCACAGCAGTGTGAGGATGCATAAATGTTTACATAGCTCTCCAGGTAGAATAATACCACTAGCTGCGGTTCTGTGTGGTCGGGACACTTGGTTATCCAATCATAATCTCCTCCTCCTAATGCCTAGGTGTAAGACAACTGGCGGCAGCAGCAGCAGGCTCCGCCCACAGCTTCACCGCCTGAAGGTCTTGCAGCTCCGCTGTAACTTACCAGTTATTCTTGACCATCAAGTCTCGTGGAGTGATAGTAGCAACTGCTGGGGCTCGTAAAAATGGGATCCCCCAACTACCGAAACCACTCTACGTCTGGTACTCCCCCACCCTAGATTTCACCCCAAGGCAATGAAGACCTCCATTACTCCCCGGGCCCTCGATCATATTATAATAACAATAGAACACATCAAATGTATAGTCAGCCACTGGAAACATGGCAACATGTGACACCTCTTGGGTAAAAGGGAATCCCCTCCCACCAAAGGGTTAATAAAAAGCGGAGCCCCCCCCCCCCCCCTTTCTATAAATATGCATTTCCCCCTCGGAGAGCGTCCGCAGAACCTGCCTGCACAGCGGTGGCAGCTACATCTGGATGCAGTGGATGGGGTGAGGGGGCCAATACACCCGACCGCCGGTACGCCGTGCGTCCAATACACCCGACCCAAATACAGCTGCCTCCAACCACAATCCAGACTTAGAACAATAATCTCTGGGCCAAGACCCCATGAGCTGCATCTCCTCGCTCCGCCATTGACCCTCTGCCACTGCTGTGTATGATACAGGTTACCTGGTAACACTTGGCTGTCCTAAATTTTAAAAGTAATAAAAGGAGGACAGCACAACACACAGATCAGAGAAAATACGTAATATACTTGTTATATCAGTCAAACTATGCTCATAACAAATAAGCCCCCAACATTTACTGCCCCCAAATTCCTGCACTGTTGCCCTCTACTGGCAGCATGTGGTAATGTCCTGTGAGTGCACTAACAGAATACACAAGGGCGGATCCTATAAATCCACAAATATTCCAACCACATAAAATGGGGTTCTGGCCCATCAATCTGTCAGCGAGTTACAGGGAGAAGCGAGAGCGACCAGAAGTCGCAGGTTTCATTAGGAAATTACAGAGAAGTAGTGACCGGGGTCTCCACAGTCATTAAATCTAGTGGACTAGAGCTCCCCATGTACGGACGACAGGGAAGTGGGTCACGTGTGATTAACATTTCTGTCTTGGACTTCCAAGGGATCAGCCACTGAAAATTCACAGAATAGGTTAGATATATGTATTTTACTCCAGAGCTGTACACACAATCTGTAGAATTACGAATGCAGCTCTGGATGCAACTTAAATCAGTACTGGGGTAGAATACAGGATGTAACTCAGGATCAGTACAGGATAAGTAATGTCATGTATGTACACAGTGACTGCACCAGCAGAATAGTGAGTGCAGCTCTGGAGTATAATACAGGATGTAACTCAGGAGCAGTACAGGATAAGTAATGTCATGTATGTACACAGTGACTGCACCAGCAGCAGAATAGTGAGTGCAGCTTTGGTGTATAATACAGGATGTGTCACTGCTGTGTGCGCAGACCAGATCTCTGCTGCATTCCTTCTGCTCTGAAGGGGGGCATAATATTATATATCTCCTAACTTTCAGCGGATGAAGAGTGATGAGACAAGAGGCCATTCACCGTCTTCCACTATTTCTCTTCAAAACCCTGAAGCCAAGCGGCTGATGCACAGGCGCGGGGATTTTCCTTTTGATTCTTGGCGCTTTTGTACTCGCCGTTTCATTAGAAACGTTCCATTTTCTCCCAGATTGGAATTTACATATCCTATTAGGACGAACAAAGGAGTGGAAGAGGCGGCGGTGGCAGGACTCGCTCCCCCTCCCCTCGGGCCGGGAATGGATTGGGGGGGCCGCCATTCTCCAGAGTAAGGGGGGGGGGGAGAGAATGGAAATCCAGGGCAGAGAAAAAGACGCTGAATTGTGTTTGACGTTTACCGAGAAAAACTTATCAGTGACAGCAGGTTTAGAGCGGCGCTGCAGGAAAACGCCAACAGGCCTGGAAAGGCGCGGGGCCCGGAGCTAAGCCGCTTTTCACAGGAGGAGGAGGACAGATAAAGAACGAGGGGAGAGCGCGGCAGATAAGAGGGAGAAAGAGGGGATGGGATGGATGCAGAGCCGAGGGGGACGTCATAAAGGGAATCCAACCCAAAAAAGCCGGGAAATACGGACGTCCGTAATAAGATGGGGGCGCAGATTATAGGTAACGCAATTACATACAATAACGGATTTACGGACACTCCTCAATCCACGGCTCCTCGCCACATGTTACTTACCCTCCATGTTATCCGGGATGTAGCAGAGCCCAGTCCATCATTACATAGGGAAGAAGCTAAAAATCGGACAACGCGGTCCGCCTGGGCAGCGAAATGGCAAAGGAAAACGTAAAATGCACAAACTAATATAAATACATGAATCTCAGTGCTCCCGCCTATACAGAGATCCTATAATGTTATAATCGGGATTCTGATGCCATGGAGACTAGAGGAGTGTCCTCACACTGCTGCGCTCTGTGCCCCCTGCAGCCAGTGTCAGGTATTGTCCCTGGAGATCTCTGTAATCATACCACTGTGTATTGTTAGCAGCAGGACTGTGAAATTTGGTTTAATATTGCAGGATTTTAGCTTCTGGGGGTGTGTCCTCACACTGCTGCGCTCTGTGCCCCCTGCAGCCAGTGTCAGGTATTGCCCCTGGAGATCGGTATAATCATAACATTATGTGATTTGTTAATAGACAGTAGGACTATGATATATGGATTTATATATTAAGGTTATTAGCTTCTGGGGAATGTCCTCACACAGCTGAGCTCTGTGCCCCCCGCAGCAGTGTCAGTTATTGCCCCAGCAGATCTGTATAATCATACCTTTCAGTGTGTGTTATTAGGGGCAGCAATGTAAATTTGTTCCAGGAATGTATCTTCCCCCTAGAGCACTAGGAGCTCATCCTCACACTGCTGTGCTCTGCTCTCTGCAGTCAGTGTGAGGTAATTCCTCTAGAGATATGTAGAGATACATATCTTAGCATCTGTAAGTAGCAGCAGGACTGTGAAATATGGAGGTTTATCTCATGATAGTAGCTTCTCCGAGTGTTATCACACTTACTGCAGGGAGCAGAGCACTGCAGTGTGAGGTATTGCCCCTTGAGATATGTATAATAATATCTTAGCATGTGTAAGTAGCAGCAGGACTGTGAAATATGGATTTTTATCCCATGATTGTAGCTTCTCCAAGTGTCATCACACTGACTACAGGGAGCATAGCACTGCAGAGAGATATATAATAATATCTTAGCATGCATAAGTAGCAGCAGGACTGTGAAATACGGATTTTTATCCCATGATTGTAGCTACACACTGCTGTGCTCATGAATTAAGATGCTCAGCAGCCAGTCCAGTCGAATCCGAGTCACTGACGGTATTCAGCCAGAAGTCTACAATACTTTTTTTCCCCCACAGGGCAAAATAGGGGGACTGTAAAGCACCCAATACGAGGGAACTCAGAGCACAGTAGTGTGAGGATGCACATATGTTTACATAGCTCTCCAGGTAGGATAATTCCACTAGCTGCGGTTCTGTGTGGTTTGGACACTTGGTGATCCAACCATAATCTCCTCCTCCTAATGCCTAGGTGTAAGACAACTGGCGGCGGCAGCAGCAGGCTCCGCCCACTGCTTCACCGTCTGAAGATCTCGCAGCTCTGCAGTAATCTACCATAGTTATTCTTGACCATCAAGTCTGGTCGAGTGATAGTGGCAACTGCTGGGGTTCGTAAAAATGGGATCCCCAACTACCGAAACCACTCTACGTCTGGTACACCCCCACCCACGCTTTCACCCCAAGGCAATGAAGACCTCCATTACTCCCCGGGCCCTCGATCATATTATAATAACAATAGAACACATCAAATGTATAGTCAGCCACTGGAAACATGGCAACATGTGACACCTCTGGGGTAAAAGGGAATCCCCTTCCACCAAAGGGTTAATAAAAAGCGGAGTCCCCCCCTCTTCTATAAATATGCATTTCCCCCTCGGAGAGCGTCCGCAGCACCTGCCTACACAGCGGTGGCAGCTACATCTGGATGCAGTGGATGGGGTGAGGGGGGAGTCCAGCTTTTATCCGGCGCCAGGTATCCGAGCAACCGCCGCCTCCTTTTTCCGAATGATGGACTCGCTGTTATTCTCCATGACCGGCGGCAGACAGCGAGGCAGAAGCATCTTAAGGTCAACTACTTGTAATGAAAGAGTTAAACCAGATGAGGAGCGGACACTACCGATCCGGTAACGGACTCGGATCCAGAAAGGATCTGGGAATATCGGAGCGGGTTTGTGTTCTAACCAAGATATGCAATTACTATGATCGGTGGGAATCTAACAACACCCACACTGCTGTGCTCTGAGCTCTCTGCAGTGATCGGCTTCACTTTTCCCTCCTCTGTAGCATTCAACCAGAAGAATACTCCAACCAGAGGACAGTCACTGTGGACGAGTCCAATGCACAGAAATAAGAGCACAGCAGTGTGAGGACACAACCCCGGTCCACTAGGAGAAGGTACAATCCTAGAATATAAAGCCATATTTCACAGTCCTGCTGCTACTAACAACATACACAAAGGTATTATTACAAGGATCTCCTGGGACTATAACAAACACTGGATGCAGGGCTTAAAGCACAGCAGTGTGATTTCAACAAATACATATCTCCCAGGTCCATACCGACCACAAGCTGCAGAGAGATGGGAACACAGCAGTGTGAGGACATGACCCTAGAAGCTGCAAACCTGTAATATAAATGCATATATCACAGTACTGCTGCTACTAACACCATGAACAAATGCATTACACCTCTTTCCCAGGCCCGTAAAAACCACTAGCTGCAGAGAGATGGGAACACAGCAGTGAGGACACAAACCTGTAATATAAATGCATATATCACAGTCCTGCTGTTACTAACATCCATCAGGATACAACTAAGCATCTCTTTAGGGACGATATCTAACATGGGCTACAATCAAAATCCCCTTTAAGTGGCGAGAGGCTTTAGTATTGGGCTGTGGACCCCCGGCTGTGCATGAATTGGGGTCTGTATCCTAAAGGAGCTGGTTGCATTACTCCGAATACTTGGGTCAATGTATTGGGGAAACCTTAAAGGTGCCGGTGCTTTAGCCTCCTCATTCTCAGGTCTGGTGGGATCCCTACTGATCACATCCCGTGACCCTTTAACATGTGAACACCCCTTTAAGCAGATAAGACTCCTGCAGATAGACGGCCACATGATGGATCGCTCGGGTGATTTGACATTTGGAGAAGTCCGGGTTTTTAGCAAACTCCTGATGGATGGAGCGTGACGAATCGTGAAGGAGAAGTAGATCTGCACACAGCGTCCCGGGGGAGCAGGGGTGATCAATGGTCGCTACGTCCGGGTCACTTACAGTACTACATGCCGATTGATCTGACGTCTAGAGGTCACTTACCTAAAATACTGACTACATGACAGGTAGCACAGGAGAGGGAATTCTCTAGAGCACATACCTGATGGTTTGCTACAATGTATCAGCGCACAATAAAATGTATCAGTTTGGAGTCGCATCAATTTGCATGGCCACAGCTTTTTTTCTTCCATTTACTTTTTGGCAGATTTTGGCACCCATGTCAATTATTATACTCTTAAAGGGGACCTCTCACCTCCTCCACCTCTCTGAATCCTTTAATAGGCGCTGTTCCGCCGACTCCGGCATAGTTGGAATTACTTCTCTAGCCCCCTGCGTTCTCAAGCAATCAGTGTTAATAGTTTGAGCACCAACATGCTCAGGTGGGCGGTGCCAACCTGTCTGCTCCCACCCAGAACCTCCCACCTGACAGAAGGGACAAAACTTAGAAAGCAGATTTCTCAGGATCGGTGAGGGCTAGAGAAAAAAATCCAACTGTTTCGGAATCGGTGGAGAGCGGCACCGATTAACGGATGCAAAGAGGTGGAGGTGGCGAGTGGTCCCCTTTAAGCATTTTTGGGTGCTACGGTAAAAATTCCACCTGCGTCAGAATCAGTGGAGCGAGATCTATTAAAGAAGGGAAGGTTTTGGAGGCGGTGAAAGGTCCTTCTCAGTAGGTTTGGGTCCTTTTTATGACGCTGATAATGAAGGACCAGAAACCCAAGTTGTGGCAAATCTAAATCACTGCTCAAGTTCAGGACATGTGTAGTCCGCTTTAAGGATTTTTATTCTCCCTCCAGCAACCACAGGGAGGACAGACATAACTGGGACAACGGGCTATGCGAAAAATTAACCCTTTAATTATACATAAAGGAGGATCTCGAGCCTGTTGATGCACCAAAAAGTAATTAAAAATGTGTCCATCGCATGACTGTGGCGGTATGGTCAGCCATGGCCGGCAGATTAGCATCCTCTCATCACGGCAGACGGCCCCGTCTTCCTCCGTCTTTAACATAGCGCCTGACCGCAGACATTAGTCAGACATCCTATGCTCATTAAGCATGCGTTAACTGAGTCATTAACCGGAACAGAGATAATTAACCTAGCACCTCCAATCTGTCGTGCGGAAAACCTCTCATTTTCCATCTCTGTCAGAGATGCAGGTCCCATCTCCCCGATATGTAAGGCGCGCCGCGAGGTCCTGACTCCGCCAAGTGTGTTATTAGGGAGAGTAGTGTCAGCGCTGATCGCTGCCGCTAATTGAATGCCTTCTCCAAATCACACCCTGCCGCTTCTATATGTCACTATGGGATGGATCGTGTGAAACGCGCTGAGCAGCTGGCGTTTACCATATAGCGGGTGGGGAGGCGTCAGTAACCCAACGCGTTCCGGATAACATCGATGGGCCCGATCATCAATCACGCTACACGACAATTACATATCAATATCACTAGGGGTCCGACAATTCACACCCGCTACGGGACTACGCGAAACGCGTTAACTTTACCATATAGCAGTGGTGGAATCGATAACCCGACACGTCCCAGAGAAGATTCGCCATCAATGTCCCAGATCATCAATCATCCCGCACATCAATATTAATAAGGCTCCGTCATTCACTCACTGCTGCCTCTCTAGGTCACTATGGGATGGATCAAGTGAAATGCGTCAACTTTACCATAAAGAGCCACAGGATCCAACGTACGCCAGATACGACTCATCAATCATATCACGTGACAACTAACCCTCAATAGGAACTGAATCAGTAGGGGTCCGACAACTCACACCATGCAGCCTCTATAGGTCGCTACGGGATGGATCATGTGAAACGCGTTGTGTAGTGGGCCATAGCTCTACCATAAAGCGGGCTGGCAAGGATTAAAGTCCAACACATTTCGGATCAGACACAACAAGTGCACCATATACCAGTGGTGCAACAAAAGGAGAAAGTTTTTGTGTGGGCAAAGAGACCGCTCACCCTTCTGGGGTACTAGATATATCACTACAGCAAATTGAATGCAAACAACCCAAAAGAGAACCAAAATGCTAAAGGCAATGATAGGCAGCATAGAACAACACTCTATACCGCCCATGATGCTTTATAACAGTACCACAGCAGGAGGGTAGAGGCGCGACCGGGCAACCAACAAATGGCGGATCATACACTCCGTCTGCTCGGCTTATCTTACGTCTACACGCAGCAAGGACTTCATCGACCGGCCATTAAACAAACACTTAAGTGCCCACCATGGTGCCAGCGTGCCAGGCGGAGGATATACAAAAAGATCTCATTTGCATAGTCTAGAAGGGTAGACCTCCCGATAAGGGGAACGTGAGGGGACTGCCGAGCACCACAACGCGGGTGTACACTTCTTAAATCCGCGTCTTGCCAGTCGGTCACAAAGACCTGTCCTGTAAGATGGGGAGGGGGCGATACACACCAAAAACGCATTTATCCCCCAATAGTGACGCTCCTGCTCGCACTATTGGACGACTGCTTGACCTGCAGCACCACCTAGTGGAAAGAAGGAGCATCGCATATGTATAATCCGGATGAGAGTGTGCAGTCTGCTTTACAATATGAGAATATATCACTTATATCTACATGGAGATATACAGGGGGTGATGCCTCGGAAAAATCAACCCTTATATTGATATTCCCAGCAAGGGATAAATCATAACTAGCACTTAACCCTTTGAACCTCTAAAATTGACCCTCTAAACGCCAGCGGTCAATAGAGGATCTTCACGTTCCAACTATTTCAGTAATCCCCATACCGACAAGTTGATCACAAGGGTCCAACTGATGGGACAGAACCCCCCCCCCCCTCTCCATCATTAACTAGAACACTACCGTACATGCTCATCCGGTCGCTCCACCTATTGGTGTGAATTGCGCCCCCATTATCTGGATTGCTGTGGTTCCGATCTCTTGATCGGTGGGGGTCCCTGCATTCGGATCCTCACCAATAAGATTGTTATTCCCAACCCTGAGGATAAGGAAGTACTTAACAAGTTGGGTCAACCCTTCCAAGCCACATGCATGAGTTTAAAGGGTTTAGCCTAAACATTGAGCTAAAGGGGTTCTCTCTCCAATTATTGTTACTCCCATCATTCAATGTCATTAATCCAATAATATACTTAAAATAACCACAGGCCCCAGCGCAACTAAAAGCCCCCTACCTCAAGGTGCCATCTTACCTTCTAAGAGAGTCCTCCTCTGTGCTCTCCTCATGGAGATCTTGTGGTAAGGCCTCTTGGGTTACATTCGGAGCTCTGTTAACAGTAGCAGGTTGACTGTAGACCCGTTCCCAGTGTTCGGTCTCAGGATTATAAGCTACACCCACTGTTCTTTCTTCCTGCGTCGTCCCAGTTTCCAAACGTCTGCGGACAACAGGTATGGTTCCTATATCTGGCCTCTCCCCCCCTGTGGTGCCAGGCTGCTCTGTGCTGCCAGCGGCCAGACCAGCCTGGAAAGTGCTTGGCGAAGGGACAGGGGGTGGCTGCCAGGAGGGCATGCCTGCGCTTTCGGGATAAGTTGGCGGGGTCCTTTCCCAGCGCAGGGTGTCGTTGTTGAACGTCAGCAGGTTGTGGCACGCACGGCAGCGGTTCATGTGCCCCCTAGGCTGGTTGGCAGCACTCTCACCGCTGTGTGCCTGGTTGGATTGATGTGAAGGGCCCGGCTGCTCAGGCTCCAGATTGTTATTAAGCATCTCGTGAGTTTGTCCCTGGGTGGTGCCCGGAGCGCCAGGTTCGAGGTCGTATTGCCGGTCATACTCTAGGAAGAACCGTCTCAGGTCACACTGCAGATCACTTCGGGTGGTGGTCGGGGGGTGTACGGGTGGTTGACTTCCAGAACTATCTTGCTCCGTGGTGGAAAATCCTCTGCCCTCTGTGGCCGAAGTATACACAGAGGATGAGGACTCACCTTCCTGCTGCCTCAGGACAGACAAGAGGCTTACAGAGGAGGCACTCGTCCGAGGAGGCGGCATGGGCTCCACCTCAGAACGGGTTCCCATACTAAGTACCGTGCGAGTCCACTCAGAACCACCGATGTCAGTGGTCGGCTGCTGGTAGCGGGACGGCTGCCCGGATAGTGAGCGGCGCATGGGTCCCAGGCTCAGGCTGCGCAGCGTGTTACCAGCTGTACTGCTGTGCACGCTACTGAAGGCAGACGGTCGGCTTAGGAGTCCATGGTCATGCTGGGCAGAGGACTGGTGGTGCTGCTGCCGCTCCAAATGTTGGGGATCAGTTTGTACAGGAGAATAGGAAGTGGAGGTCGTCCCCGAAGAAGTGGAGGGAGTACCTGGGGCTTCGGGGTGGGGGAAAAGAGAAGACGACAACCGTGCGCTAGAGCATCGGACACAGAGGCACAGCATATTGGGATCCTGGCAGCACGGGGTGGTGACACCTGGGTTTCGGTCTCGGATACGGGTATAAATAAGCCTTTGATTGCTTTCGGTCGTTGGGGGAGGGGGAGGTGGCGGCGGCGGTGGGGATGGGGTAGCAGAGTCTTGTACGGGAGGAGGCTGCTCTCCGGCTTGGGTGCCCGAGGAGCGCGATGACAGCATGTGCAGGAAGTTGTGGAGCAGCGGCGTGCGACGGACCGGTTGTGTCTGCAGCAGGGAGCGCTGGCGGTAGATGGGAATCTCTGCACTGTCCAGGGGAATCTCCGATTCTTCATCACTCTGTAAAAGACAAACAAAAATGCTAAAGTAATTTCACTGCCCTACTGATCGATGGAGGACCAGATCGGTCCAATATTACATACACAGTCCATTCATTTCACTGGGCATGGTGAAAATGCCCCTTTAGGGGCACTGTGGGGAAGTAAACACTTACTACGAGGTTACCCCACAGCCGATCACTAGGGGTCTTCATTAAAAAAAAAAGCGTCCAAAAACGAAAAAATGACTTTCAGTTAACACATCCTGAAGCCGTTTCAGCCTATTTCTTAATAACGACCAGTCTAGGTTCTAGAGTCTTACCTGCTGGTTAGAGGGGTTCACAATAGCTGTAAGTAGATAATGCCCAAGGGGATCAAATCGTACCAATCTGTAGATGAATTTTAAAAAATACACATTAACAGGTAATTAGACAGCAACATACGCATGCCCTCCAGTTACTGACAGAAAGCAGAGGTCCTGAATATTAGGCAGCACTGATGCATACAGTACTAGATCAGAAAGTGAAAGGGTTAAAGGGTATTTCCTACTCATAACAAAAGCTTTAAATCCAAAATTCAAGTGTTTCAAATGTTGTGAGTCTTAAGAGAAATAAACCACAATAATCTTCATGTGTCTGCGTCTCATTAAACTTCCATTATTTTGGGTCTACAACTCCTTTGCGGACCTATATGGCCCCATTGCGACAGACTACAAATGTAGTCGGATGCTACAGTCCCTTCCACTTATATTCCAACTTACATACAGAATTGACAAAAAAAAAAACCTCTAGCCTTCTGGATCAGACTACTTGCGATTTGTTTGTAGTCTGTAACCATGGGCACCCAGAGGTTGGCATAAGAACAATGGGAAATGTGGACCCAAGATCATTTACTAAATAGTTTCAATGAGCTGGGTTGACAATTTCGTGATCAGATTCTGAGTGTATGATGTGCCTAAAAATATTATCAAAACTGGAGCAATGTATCTGCATCGGAGAGTTGGGTTTTTGCTACAATATCGCACGCGGATTTATACATATGGTGGGGAAAACATCCGTCTCCGCCTTCCATTGCAGTTCTAAAATCCTTTGCACTCTGCTCCAAAAATCTGGCAAATTCGTCAATATGCCACTTTTCGTCTTTCAAAGCGAAGCAAAAAGTGTGTTAGTTTTTGGCGGCGTTGCAAAAAATGAGCAGTACATGAGCAGTCACAGCCAGAAGCCATCACAGCCGCCTATTACTGTCCTCCTGCAGGTGATAACATGGAATCCGATTGTTCCGGACACAGGAAATCGGAAAACAAAAAGCAGCGGATAAAAACGGAGGTTCTGCGACCGCGGTCAGAGCAGCGTGCTATTCCTGCTGCAGCCCATACACAGCAGATTGGTTGTTATCAAATCCCGGGATCAAAGACGGATGAGACAATTGGCTGCAGGAGGGACGGCTGGAAATCCCTGGCTCTCTGATCAATGGGCGAGATTACATGTTCTTTCATAAATGAAGACTGAGACACAATGAGGACGTTCTCCTGACAATCCGGCCTCATGTAATGCGTTACAATGGCAGGTAACAAAGAGGTGCACGGTGACATCCAGCACGAGACGCGCTCCTGCTATAGACTAACAAGCCGCCGCCGCAAACAAAATCTACCTGGATTCGGGGGCCTATTATGAGGAGGCCGAGTGCAACGCATGAGCCATGATGGCTGCGACGTGACAAAAGTCCTACATGAAAGGAAGGTTCTGCTAATGAGATGACGGGAAAACAGACTTGAAATTTCTTGGAGGACTTCGGGGTTAAAGGGATATCCATTTTTTTTTTTTTTTAAAGAATACCTACTCAGAGCATGGAGCATGACAGAACTGGGGTGCGAAACCCCACAACGCATAAAGAGACTTATATCTACCTTAAGTGTCTGGAAATCTAATGAAAGGGTTGTACCAAGTTTGATAGTTAGATTCCCTGTAGATAGGGGGATAATAATCTGACTAGTGAGGGTCTGACTACTTTACGTTAAGGAGGGGTTCCACTCTCACCAAAGGATGGAGCGGCAAATCCGGCACAGTGTTTGGCGACTTCTGGCATGCTAATAGATATTGAATAGGATTGCCGGAGATACCCGAGCGCTGCGCTTTCCAATTTTTGACACTCCCATTGTATTGAATGGAGCGACGTGATAGCAGCACCCCCTGTCTCGCGGATGGTGGGAGGGGGGGATGGGGGGGGGGGGGAAAGAGGTTCGTGTAACGAGTATAGGAAAATGAAAAAAAAAATTAAAAATCGAGCTTTGCACAACCTTTGAAGCCACCCAGCGGCTCTGACTCCTTATCCCTGGCGCGCTCTCCATCTCATGACACTAGCAAGAAGGTCGGAAGCATTACTGGTCCAGGGTCAGAAGTTGGGGTGGAACTCTTCAAGCTTTTGTGACCTGAATGGCCACCGATGTCCATCCCCTGCCTCGTGGTCCTAGGCTTTTACATACAAGCAGTAAACCCCCTTAAAGTAACGGATGCTCTATTGTGCACAGACTGTGGAATCTCTCCTTCCAGAGGCGGTTTGGGAGAGGGTGGATCATGTAGTTGTACCTTCTTGCGGGCCTAAAATTACTCGATTCCCTCCTAACCCTCATTCATAAGAAACAGATTTACAATGTTGGACTGGCTACTATGTAACATATATGGCCAACCATAGTGTGTTCCTAAAGTATGGAGGGAGGATAACAGAGAACCCCCAGCAGTAACCAGAGGGTTACAAAAAAAGTGCAGGCATGCTGAAGACAACATACAGAACACATGCATCCTCAGCAGATTACACAAGGAATTACATTCCTAAAAATAAGCCGGATCCCCCGATAACCTGCAGGTCCTGGATGAAGAACTTACCGCACTCGCTCCATCTCACTGGCCGTCTTCACCACCGCAAAGGGTTCTCGCCGACTCCAGTCCCAGAAATGGATTTCGTTGGCGGTGGCGATAAGAAGCAGCTGAACGGTGGGGTGAAAGGCCAAGGACGCAATCGCGTTGTTACTATCTGTAAACCAGCTCTCACTCCCACCCTGAGGAGAGGAAAGTATAGCACAAGCCGTTACTCATGGAACAATATTAAGGGACAATTCACACTTTAAAAGGGGTCTCCAAGGATAGGACACAGCAAGTGGAGCCACTATAAAAAGTAGCACACTTGAGGACTTGACACGGCAATGAAGTAAAAAGGACCTATTCATATTAATACAGGCTATGGGAATACTGTTCAAAACTATAGTTTTCCTACACAACAGCACCACCACCTCACTGTACAGAGAAGTGCAGCTCCATGAGTTCCATGGAAATCTATCATCAAAATCCATCATAATTAACCAGGGACATTACTCAAAGATCCAGGCACCGGGACTGTGGGAATCTTATTATATTTGTTATCCATGGCCTCCTTACTGCTAACATCAACTTTTACAATTATGCTAATGAACCTGAAGGGCTATGGGTGTGGTTACTAGAGCCCCTCAGTGCTGTATCTTCACAGGCTATTAGACTGTCTCACCCGAACCCCTATACCCTCAGCACTCCCCCCTCCCTCAGTCTGATGTAATCTCGCACTGTGCATGAGCACAGACCTGCAACAGCCTTGGAATTAGCAGCCTGCTGGGGCTTTTGCAAAACCCCCAGAGCCCTTCTAGCTCATTAGAATAATTTTATCAGTTGATTTTAGAAGGAAGGAGGCCATGGATAAATATAAGATTACCACAGTCACAGTGCCTGGATCTATGTGTAAGTGTTCCTGGTTTATCATGATGATAGATTTCCTTTAAAGGGGTTTTCCCACAAACAAGTTTGGCCCTTCCCACAGGATAGAGCCTAACTTGCTGTTCGGTGCGGGTCTCAGTAATGAGATCTGTCAGAGGTACATCTGCACGCCTCATCTCCGGGAGAAACCAGTGGTCTGACGGAGGAACGTCAGACCCGATGAAACACACACCCCCCATCCATGGCAATCGTGGCATGGCCAGGATTGCCACAGAACGAGAAAACACTTGAGCCGGTGTTAAACCAGTGTTGTATCCCTTTAATTCTCTAAACAGGAGAGGGTTTCCCGATGTCCTAATCTACACCGATCACATTGATGGTATTTCTTAGTGAGATCTAGCACCTTATAAGATGGGAACATCCCACTAATCGGTTTTTAGTTTAGTGCAGTGTATATCTTTAAATCTAGGGTCTTAGAGCAGTTAGTACAAATTATGATCATTACCCCCTATCCACAGATACATGGGACCACCAGGATCACAACTCATAGAGGAATTAATAGCCATGCGCACTGTGGCTCTATTATATATAGGACAGTGAATGAGTGGCTCCACAGTGGCCAGGCCACTGCCTGTCACACTTATTGGGTATGGGCGCAGCATTATTGTGATTGTTGGAGATACTTAAAAAAAACAGACCTCCCACAGAATAACGTGGGCCAAAGTGTTGAGGACATTTCTTAGCTGTGCGGGTTTCCTACTGATCTGTACTTTGCTTAGAGGGGTCTTCCGGTTGTAAGGCTGATCAGTAGGAGGTCCCTAGTACCGGGACCCCCACACATCATAGGAACTGAGGTTCAATGAACTCTTAAGTGAATAGAGCAGCCGGTCACACTTGCTCCCTGCTTCTCTAATCATCCCTATGGAACAGAAAAATGTCCATTAGGGGTACACCATACCCCCCAATCAGCACGTTACCCCCACTCCTGAGTGAATGAGCACAAGTTGTGTTGTGTATGTCAGAATATAATCCAACACCATCAGAGAATTATAACCAGGAGCGCCCATACTCACATGCAAATCCCATATCCGCACTTCACCATCAAGGCAGCCGGATGCGATGAGGCCTGGAATAGTGGGGTGAAACGTGACACACCATGGGGTGCGGCGGTGTCCTACTAGAGAATGTATACATCGCCCCGTCTTCACCTCCGTTATGTAGATGTTGTGATTGACGTGAGTGGATGCCAGCAGGGTCCTGCAGGGACAAAGTGCACAAGACTCATGAGCTCCAGGGTCCAGATCAGGGTCTAAACCCAAGCAGATCTAATACAGAAGTGAGGGGGGATAGTAGGGGGGACCGCTTCATGCTATTAGAATAGACTAAAATAAAATAGTATACCATTTAGAGTGTACATAAAAATCAGTTTTGAGTCTACATAGAATTTGCAAATGAGGCCCAAAAGACCATATTGTCTTGATCCTGGTGGCCTTCCAATATCAGCGTACAACTTTTTGTTTTTATGGGTAACTTTATACAGGCAGTCCCCCGGGTTAAGTACAAGATAGGTTCTGTAGGTTTGTTCTTAAGTTGAATTTGTATGTAAGTCACAATTGTATATTTTAGAATTGTAGCTCCAGGCAATTTTTTTTTTGACAAATGAATTTTAAAAAAAAATGTTGGATTGTCATAAGAACCAGGATTAACAATAAGGTTTAATTGCAGACACCTGTGATAACTGTTTATTGTACTCCAAGGCTAAAGTACACTAAATTACCACCATCCAGAGCTCCGTTTGTTACTAGGGGCCGTCTGTAAGTCGGGTGTTCTTAAGTAGGGGACCACCTGTACCTTATTGGTGACGGAGATCTGAATAGCTAAACTATGGCTGTGTTCATGGATATACTAGGTAATTTGCCCGCGCTGTAGTGCTTTGGATTGTGCACCCATAATTGAGGACAAAGTAAAAGGAGGTTATACAGGCAGTCCCCGGGTTACATACAACATAGGTTCTGCGGGTTTGTTTTTAAGTTGAATTAGTATGCAAGTCAGAACTGTATATTTTATGATCTTAACTCCAGCCAAATTTTTTTTGGTCTCTGTGACAATTGGATTTTAAAAATGTTGGGTTGTCATAAGAACCAGGATTATCAATAAATCTTCATTACAGACGCCTGTGATAACTGTTACAGCTGATTATTGTAGCCTGGGACTAGGGTACAGTAAATTACCAACATCCAGAGGGACGTTTGTAACTAGGGGTCGTCTGTAAGTCGGGTGTTCTTAAGTAGGGGACCACCTGTATATACAAACCCTGCCGTATATTCACAGTTGATGGATTTTATTAACTTGTTTTCCCATTTCTGGTTGCTTTGCGTTATAATAATTTATCTGGTTTGAGGGACCAGGAATCAGTGCGTTTACACAGTCTTGCAATGGATCAAATGGTCTCCGGAGGGTCGCGGTGTCATTGCATCATGTGACCAGGCGCTGTATTCATGTTGCTGTAACGCAGACATCCCTTGTCACAGTAGGGTGTACAGAGCTGCCATCCTCACGGCTACTGTAACATGGTCTTGAATGTGCTGAATCTATGATTACAAGCGAGTGTAAAGGAACTGCTTCCTGGTCCCTCAGACTCAGATTCATTTAACCCTGGAGGAGTTCACTGCAGAACATTTTTTGCAAGGAAACGGTCTGGACTTTAAACCCACAGTAGGACAATACTTAAGGCACAATTTCCCCAAAACTTGGAGCAATGCTGCAACCCCCTCATTCTGCGGGTCTGATACCCAGTCAATTAAAGTTAACGTCAGTGTATCGAAGTCTACGTCTCTTCGATAAAACACTGAGGGTTTTCCGGATTCGGATCAACGCTTTCTTGGCGGAGGAAAAGCACTCGTGTAGATGACTGTGCCAACAGGCCGAGCAGCATTATACAGACACGCCTGCCAGGAAGAGCCATGGAAGAGGATGACATTCACCTGTCTGGGCTGAACGCCAGTAGGAATGTAGAACGCGGACTGTCTGGAAGTTCCACCTTCTGCAAAGTAAACAAGAGAGGAGACAACAGTCAGGATCCAGCACAATCATTGTCACATGTCATCTCCTGGTACCATCACACTGTGAGGACACATAGGCCCAGCCCAGGTAATGACAGGGGGATCACAAGGATGACTACTATCCTAAACTAGGCTCCTCTGGGTTTGTAGGCCCCATTCATACATGCTGCAGTCCAGCACTACCTTCTCCTATAACAATCCCTGTGTGATGATCTCTGTATTGTGCACATACTGGAGAGGAAATCTATTTAGCCCCGTGTTAGATATCCCCTGGCATACTACTAACTATTTCTATACATGGATGCTGGCTACCTGACAGATCACCCCTCCCTCCCCTGCAGACTCTGCCCATAGTCCTCTCACTATAGCAATTTTGGGCAATATTTGATCTCCCCTCTAATGTGCATATACTGGAGAGGAGATCTACTCATCATGCTACTACTATCTCTATACATGAATGCTGCCTGCGTGACAGATCCCCCCCCTTCCACCCTTGCAGACTCTGCCCAAAGTCCTCTCGCCATATACCAATACTGACGATATGTGATCTCCTCCCCACTGTGCATATACTAGAGAAGAGATCTACTGATCACTCTACAAGCATCTCTAAACTTGGATGCAGTTTATGTGACTGATCACCCCCTACCTCTCCTGCAGACTCTGCTCCGAGTCCTCTCTCTATACCAACACTGGCGATATGAGATCTCCTGCCTTGTGTGCATATATTAGAAAGAAGATCTACTCATCACGCTACTAGTATTTCTATACATGGATGCTGCTTAGGTGACAGTATAAGGCTCTATATAAAAATGCTGCCTACGTGACAAAACGCCCCCATCCTCCCCCGCAGACTCTGCCCCAAGTCCTCTCTCTATACCAACAGGGGCAATAGGTAATAATAATAACTAATGGGTCCCCCTACAAACACAAGAACAGGGTTCTGTGTACAACTTGCCAATGGCAAAGCAACATGTGTGTTTATGTAAGTGAACCCAGGACCCCCCCATCGTTATTATGAGTGGGGTCTTAGCAATAACCCCCTCGTCAAACAATGATCGGACTCTTATGTGGATCATAAGCCTCTTTATGGCCACGTACCCGTGTCATGCGAGGTCATATTAGTAGGCGCATTACTAATGAACAACATATTGTAATTGCTAATGGCTTTTAACACACCCTACGCCAATATGCAAAACAGATCCTATTAAGGTTTCAGGAACAGGACAGGTTAAAAACAAAAAAAAAAGTCTTGGGTCATGTGACTAACACGTTGAGTACAGTTCGGGATGGACCTCCATGTGCGATCACTTACCTTGCCCTCCCATTTCATAAACCTGGTTTTGTCCTCCACCAGACACTGTAGGAGTCGCTGGGCTCCCTGCGCCTGCGTACCCCTCTCGCGGCCCGAAAGAATCCGGACCGCGTTCTTCTCAGGCACAACCCTCATGGCACCGCCGGCGCCGTCACAACAGCTTCTCAGAACAGAACCAAGGAGCTGACATTCAGATGCAGACACAGGCGGACTTCATGGAAGCCTAGAAGGGAAAGAAGACTGTATGTGACAAGGGACAAGAGAAAGATGAGCAGATATGACAGCTCAGATATTACCACCACCTTGGCTTTCCTTGTAAATGACCTTCTCTGTAGGCACAGATATTGCCACCTTCCTCTTCCCATGTGAATATCACAGGCACGGATACAGTCAGTCACTCTCACTCTACAGGGTTTTAAGCACAGATATTACTGCCACCTTGCCCTTTCATGAAAATATAGGCACAGATATTGACCGGCCATCCTTGCCTCTTTTTCATGAAAATAATAGGACAGATATTACTGCCACCAGTTCCCTTTCATGAACAATAGCCCCATATATTACTGCCACTCTGTCCCGTCATGAAAATATAGGCACAGATATTACTGCCACACTACCTTGCCTCTTTCATGCAAAGATCGGTCACAGATATTACTTGGCCACTTGGCCTTTCACATGTAATGGAGGCACAGATATTACTGCCACCTTGCCCTTTCATGAAAATGGAGGCACAGATATTACTGCCACCTTGCCCTCTCATGAAAATGGAGGCACAGATATTACTGCCACCTTGCCCTCTCATGTAAATGGAGGCACAGATATTACTGCCACCTTGCCCTTTCATGTAAATATAGGAACAGATATTACTGCCACCTAGTCTTATCAAGTAAATAAAGTAGGCACAGATTTTACTGCAACCCAGTATTTCCCTGTAAGGAAAGCAGGCACAAATATTGTAATCTTCACTTTCCTATAAATATTATAGGCACATATCTCTCCGGCTGTCGAGTCTTTGAATGCCAATAAGACAGGTACATAGTATGAAGGAATTATACAGCGCTTCATATAATAACTTCTGCTTGGTGCACTCAATTTATGCAGAAATCATCAATATTTCTATTCCAATATCAAATCAATCCAAAATTTATATGTCTTTTCAGTCCGAGGAGAAGCTACATTAGATGTGGACTCTAATGAACCTGATCGTAGACAGGAGTGGACACTCCTCTAGGTGTAACTTTGGCTGCCATATGAATTTCGGGGAACTGCAAACACAGGTGCCCATCCTGCCTGCACTCTACGCTCTCAACATACAATCCACATCAAATGAAGGTCCTCATGGGACTTATATGTGTACGAACATGAATTTTGGATTGATTGATAATGGAATAAAAATGTATAGATATATAGGCACAGATATTGCTGCCACCGTGTCCTTCCGAGTCAATACAGGCACAGATATTGCTGCCACCTTGTCCTTCCCAGTCAATACAGGCACAGATATTGCTGCCACCTTGTCCTTCCCAGTCAATGCAGCTACAAATATTATTACAACTTTGATTTTCCATGTAAGAATTGCAGGCTCAGTTATTGTTGTAATTTGTAGACACCGCTATGGCTTCCACCTTAAGGTTCCCTCTAAATATTGCAGGCACAGATTTTACTGCCACCTTGTCTTTCCCTATGGAGGCACAGCTAGGACTGTCACCTTGTCTCTTCCTGCAAACACATGCGCAAATGCTACATTTTCCCTGTCATTCCATGTCCGGCCATGTTGTCACTTTATGCACGCTCTGGACACGGTCGTCAGTACTACCTCCTTGCATCTAAACAGCTGCAGTGCTCCGTAACCGAAAGCTAAATATTGATGAACATTAATATATATAAGTCACTAATAATTGCTAGGTTAAAGGGGTTATATGAGTTTACTAATAAAGTGCCAGGCTAGGGCGGGATATTTAAAAATAATAAATGTGTACTTCCCTCCTCCGGCGGTGCCGATGTCCCGCGTTCCATTTAATCGGCGCACCGGTTTGATTACAAGGGTGCACAGGGAGCTCCCGACACCATCTCCCAGGGCTTACAATGCTGAGAGATGGGATGGGAGGAGCCGGCCACATCGTCGGCCGGAAGCCCTGTGTGCACGGCTTCTAGGCCCCTGTAAACAAACAGGGGCACGGATCAAACGGACCGCGGCGCAGGACATCAGAGGCGCTGGAGGAGGCAAGTACACGTTTATTACTTTTAAATAGCTCGCCTCAGCCCGGTCCTAACTTATTAGTTAACTCGGATAACCCCTGTTGCTGGATGATAGGTGGGGGGATAACCTCTTAGACCCCCATAGAAAGGAGATACTTCTGGCCCAAAACATTGGGCGCTCCAAACCCAACTGCAGCGCAGGGGCCACATTTTAAAGGGAGGTACCATCAAATCGCTGCTCAAAGTTCGGCCCAGAACTAAACGGGTCTAAATTACATACATTTTGTATACGGGGAGAGATCACCGGCAGCAGGAATAAGCTTTCCGTCACGTCCTACATCCAAAATGAATAGCGCCTGTGTATCCATGGCAATATAAAACAGCGGTGACGTGCTATCCGTGCCGTAAGCCCTTCTTAGTCTCAGGTCACACATGCTGATATATGGAAGCCAAATCTATGCTGCTGGCTGTGACAATGCAGTAAGTGGCCAAGCCAACAGCTGGGTGGTCAGGGATCCTCCGACTGGAGGGAAGGAAGCCAGCACGAACGCGACAGCTACAAGACGCACGTCGCCTGCCGGGATCTTACCCCCCATACGTGCGATGTGGCTGGTGCACCCGTTCTCTTTTAATATACCCTCCCCCCAAATTAACAAAGTCATGCCCCTAGTGGGGGAAAGCCCTATACACTATCCCTACGCTCTGCGGTAAGTGCTATGGCGGACACTGACCCCGGGTGCAGATTGGAGGTTCATATGAGGTCAATTTATGCTGCAGATTACTACCCCCCCCCCCCCCCATTAACCCACAGAGACGCCAAAGCAAAGTACGTGACAATTCAAAGATCCTGGGGTATATAGAAGCCGAAAAAGCCACAATCCCAGCTTTTAATATCCGCAGCGTCTAGTAGAAGCAGCAGCCCGTAAGAAAACAACAAACTTGACACTAGGCGGCTTCTGTCTCCGAGACGCGGAGATGCGCCCTCCTCCATCAGATTAGAGGGTATCTGAGGATATGTTTTCATCTACCGAAGAGGAACTGAATGCAAAGTGTATCAGCAAGCTGAAAAATCTTATCTGCGTACAGTAATTTTACTTAAAGGAGTAGTACAAGACATGCATATTAACCCCCCCATTATAGTGTCAATTGGTGGTGGTCCAACCCCAATCACCCTCACCCCTTGGATGGGGATTCATTAAGGTAGAAGGGCAAATCGACTTTTATTCGGAATACCCATTCATAGAAAATCTACCATACCTTGAGAATCCTGTACCTACACTGATGCAGAAACATATCTTGTTTAAACCCCGAACCGAGTACTCAAAAAAAAAACAAATTATAAAATTGAGGACTTGGGAAAGCTGGGTGCCCTGGCCGCCATACATAAACACATTTCTTCCGCATACACGGAGCTGCCTGAGATGACAGGACAGACAGGGCTAATCAACCTGAGCTGGATGACTCAAACACAGCAGCTGGGGGATGGTGCAGCGATTGATTACTCCTACCTGTCAGTGACAACACAGTGAGTACAACGTTCTCTGAAGTTGTGCAAAATAAGGGTAAGAGGAGAAACCCCATGCATCCACAGTAGCGACAGAGCCTCATTATCATAATTTAATAGTTTTTCAGCAAAACCACTTAGCTCAGGGATTAAGCAAGATATGTTTCTGCATCAGTGAAGCTACATCATTCTTAAAGGGCACCTACCACCCCGATTCTACCTATAAAAGGTAGAAGGGGTGGTAGGTGGATGGATGGGACGTGAGGATAGCCCTTTTTTGGGCTAATCCTCACGTCCTGGTAGCCTGGAAGGCCTGCAATCTGCGCATGCGCAGAACGCAGGGAACCCAGACGAGGGCGCGCAGCTACCAGGAGCTGCGCTACAAAGATTACCTGGTAGGCGGAGTAATGTGGCTACTGGGGCGTGGAGTAACCGCGACTAGTAGCCTCATGTCCGGCTACTCCACGCCCCAGTAGCCGCATAAAAAAATTTGCATATACATGCAATAAAGTTTTCTAAAAGACACCCGAGACGTAAGGATTAGCCCAAAAAAGGGCTATCCTCACGTCCCATCCATCCACCTACCACCCCTTCTACCTTTATAGGTAGAATCGGGGTGGTAGGTTCCCTTTAAGGTATGTTTGCTTCATAATGCATCAAATCAAATGGTAGGTTTCCTTTAAGGCCATGGATCCGCAGCAGATTTTGGCGCTGTGTGGACTTCTATTCCATCAAAATGAAGCAGCGTTAGACCCGAATATATACATTTTAATGCTCAATGAAAGAATCCGGCGGACGGGTACAGTGTGAGGGTAAATTATAACCGGACACAATGACGCCGATGCTCACGAGCTAAAATGTTACTTAAAAAGCAGAAAAACAAACAAAAGCCTCTGTACAAGACGTCAACGCACGAGCGGCCAGCGAGTAAATCTCTGTCTACACAAACCCATTGCCAAGTAGTTATATCATCGCTCGCACGGACACTAGTTCAACTCCATTACCCCGGGTTATTACAGCCCCAGAAAAGACCGATACATAAGGTGGGGCTGGGGGCGACTGATAAG
Organism: Engystomops pustulosus; assembly: GCA_019512145.1. Classification (NCBI taxonomy): domain Eukaryota; kingdom Metazoa; phylum Chordata; class Amphibia; order Anura; family Leptodactylidae; genus Engystomops; species Engystomops pustulosus. The sequence goes on along the minus strand of CM033647.1, from coordinate 155,838,769 downwards.
AGGGGTCTGCTGGGACTACTGAATAGGTTAGCTGCTGGAGCCCTAGGGGGTCAGTTTCTAAAAAATTTGGGAAGTGCTCTTAGGCCACATTTGCTCCATTCTCCATGTAGTGGCCGGGCAGTGTAACAAAAAATGAGGACTTGTTCTACTGAAAACCCATTTAAAGAATCCCTTTAATTAAAAATAGTACAATCATAAATTCACAGCAGGACTATTGTAGCCCAGCCAATCAGGAGCCTGGATTTCATAATCACACACTCCACATGATTGGTCCGAGGCGCGGGTCAGGTGTATCTAGATGGCACATTGTAGACTCCAGGCTCTCGGTTACTTCTTACATAATCGGTGACTTTTGCTCCATCAAACAAAGTCTAGTCTGACCAGGGAGCGCGGATTTTGCAATATGAAATATGTTTGCAACCCTGTATAAATGGGGTGAAGGATGCCTTCTCATTGCTTGGGGGTGCACTTCTAACCCCCAACCGAGAAGTTTCCCAATCAGTTGAAATGAGAGGGTTTGCCACCTTTAAGATATAGAAGACCCGCACTGCGTCATCCACTACAAAGAGTACGGCGCTGCACCCTAGATCCAAGACCCTTGGGGGGTGGAAGGTGGCATTGTGGCTGGTTCATGTTTTGGATGCAAGGTACAGAAACTGCTGCCCCCGGTCTCGGATCGGTGGTACAAAAAGCTCTGCTTCCCGTTCGCAGATGATACGGAAAGCGCCGCCCCCCGGCCTCGGATCTAAGGGTACAGAGAGCGCCGCCCCCCCCGGCCTCGGATCTAAGGGTATTCAGATCTAGGGTACAGAGAGCGCCACCCCCCCACGGTCTCAGATCTAGGGTACAGAAAACACCGTCCCCCACCCCCCCGGTCTCCGATCTAGGGTACAGAAAGCACCGCCCCACGGTGTCAGATCTAGGGTACAGAAAGCACCGCCCCACGGTGTCAGATCTAGGGTACAGAAAGCGCTTTCGGTAGCCTAGATCTGAGACCGGGGGAATGGCGCTTCCTATACCTCAGATCCAAGACCGGGATACAGCATTTTCCATACCATAGATCCGAGACCAGAAAGCAGAGCTTTTTGTACCACAGAACCGAGACCGGGGGCAGCACTTTCTGTACCTTACATAGACCCATCGCTATTTTTACCACAGATCAGACATGGGGGAGGCGATTTCCGAGGTGTCTAGATCTGAGACTGGAGGTGGTACAGGACGAGATAAGGCAGGGATATCCACACCTAAATCTATTATGATACAAGGAGGCAGCGCTATCTGTGCCTAGATACTCAACCTAATAAGACAAGGAGGCGGAGCAATTTGTCTTCCACATCATTTACAGAAAGAGAGAGGGCGTCACTACACTACACCCTGTATGGGGAGGGACGGCGTCCCATATTAGTGTAAGTTTTACATGTTATTGTAGGCAGTCACGTTGCGATCACATGGACTATTACACAACACTGCAATAACACGTCGTCTGCTAATAAGAAATTGCTAATTTTAATAATTCCAGGAACACTAAATTACCATTGTGCTTCCATATCCAGGTCATGAGTGCACATACTAGTTATATCAGTGTAATTACTTATCTGTGTCAGAGCCTCGGCACCAAATGCCACAGCGAAGTCTCCTTAAAGGGGTTGTCCAGCCATAGGACAGTGATGCTACCACAGGATAGGTCATCATCAGATCAGTGGGGGTCCTACAACTGGCCACTCAACATAATATAAGGGGGTCAATCTGATGTCCTATGGTACCCGCTTATCTTCAATGAGTGTCAATGACAGACAAGCGGCCCCCACTCCACACCTGGACATTTCTCATTTCCAATTAGCATTTTAGTTGTGTAAAAGAAGCCAAGGACAGAAATGAAACCACCGCATGTTAGTTGTACAGTGCAGGTTCCTTACACAACATGCAGATTATTATGCGGTTTGTCAAACCATCAGATTTTAAAGGAAATCTACCATCAAAATCCATCCTGATAAACCAGGGACATTACTCATAGATCCAGGCACCGGGACTGTGCGAATCTTCTTATATTTGTTATCCATGGCCTCCGTCCTTCTAAATTTAACTTTTACAATTATGCTAATGAACCAGAAGGACTCTGGAGGAATTACAAGAGCGCCACCGTGCTGCAGATTCACAAGCTGTTACACTGTCTCCCCCTCTGCTCCGCCAGCACTTCTCCCTCCCTCTGCCTGATGCAATCTCGCTGAAGTTGCATAGTGTAACAATCTTTAAATCTGCTGCATGGAGGGGCTCTGCTAACAACCCCCCAGAGCACTTCAAAATCATTTGAATAATTTAAAAAGTTGATTTTGGAAGGAAGGAGGCCATGGATAGCATATATAAGATCACCAGTCACAGTTCCTGGATCTATGAGTAATGTTCCTGGTTCATCATGATGGTAGACGGCTTGATGTTGGCTTTATGCACAAAATTTTTTATCTATTTATTTTAACTAGTGACACACTAATTTTATTAGACCCATTAACATGACAGAGGATTGTAAGTGTGGTCCACATGCAGTGAGTATTAGTGAATCAATCGTGTGGCCCTTCAATGGGTCATGACAATTTAGTGGCCTCATTTGCCAGCCTTCTAGGTTTTTTTGGTTTTTGTCCATCCACGAAAACAGACGAATTTGAAGATATAACTCAGCAACAAAATCCACAACCACAGAACACGGCCTGAGCACAGAATACATTCAAGAGCAGGTGAGCCAAAGTGGGGATCCCCCACCCCCGCAATGTGGGACATTAAACTACAGATTCCATAAAGACTTGTGTCCCCGAAATCTACCATCAAAATGCATCCTGGCAGCGTGACTGTAATAATCTTCTTACATTTATTATCCATGGCCTCCTTCCTTCTAAAATCAATAGTTAAAATTATGCTAATGTGTTTAGGGCTCTGGAGGGGGGGGGGTTGTTGTTACCAGAACCCCTCCATGCTGCAGTTTTACGGGACGTTACACTGTGCAGGAGCACTTCCCTACTCTCCCACTGTGTGAGATTACATCAGGCAGAGATAGAGGAAAGTAATCAGAGAGCACAGGGGGAGGTTAAGAGTGTAAAAGCATGTAAAGCTTCAACATGGAGGGGCTCTGGTAATGCCCCAAAAGCGTCCATCTGGCTTATTAGCACAATTTTAAAAAGTTGATTTTAGAAGGAAGGAGGCCATGGCTAACAAATCAGACGATCACCACAGTCACATTATCTGGATCTATGAGAAAGTGTCCACAAGAGCTAATCATGCGGGTAGATTTACTTTGGGTTTTACCATAAAGCATCATTTATCAGTACTACACACCTGTGACCTCTACTCTGTACATCTAAATGGAATAGACCCAATGGTGAATACAAGTACAAGCGCCGGCGCACATTATATATAGACAAATAAGGTTCCCAATTTTTTTTTTTCAGTGGTGAGACACATTGGTACAAGGAACCACCTTAAAAATATAGAATATATCCGAAATTTGTTCTATTATTTTGTACACAAACACCACATACGTATATTATCACATGTGTATAACATATAAGATCAGATATTATGGTCCTATTCTATACTTACCTAGCAGATTGTACACGGTAGGTAAGTGTCCTATTTCTACCCCATACAACTTGTCTGTAACAAAATCAAAGCCCAAAAAAACTCAATCTGGTCACAGATACAAAATGCCACATGTGTCGTATACGGTACACAGCTCTCCTGCTGATCACATACGCAAAATAGAAGCAACAAACGTTACAAGACAGGCGTAAGCGCGATGTATAGTGGTATATAGTGGAGGGTAGTGGCTGATGACAGGTTATAGTGACAGCAGGAGGTGTATATACAGCCCCCGGCTCTGCCTGCAGTATAACTGCGTGTACATGGTGCGGTATGTCCGCCAAGAACCGCATGCGATCTGCCCTGTACACACACGCGTCTGTAGACACATCCCAGCCCCGGGTGAAGCATGTACACGGCCACCTGAGCCGGGATTACTCACCTCTCGGGCGGTGCAGGCCTGGCTGGCTCCGGCCTGAGGGATCGGGGTGAGTCCTGGGCCTGGCAGGCCGCTCCGTCCCGGGCCGTGTAAATGGAGGAATCCTGGGTGACGTACTGACGGCGGAGAGCGGAAAATAATCGTTACTACAGACAGATACCGTTACCAGCGACCATCCGGGACAATGGCGGCCGCCAGACCGAAGTAGCTGCCAGCCGAGATCACCGGATACCCGAGCGAATCGATGCGGGAGCCAACTAGGATCAAACTGAGCCAATCAGAGGGCGGCGTCTCTGGCAGACTGGAGCAATCGAACGCGGAAGAGAGAGATGTCAGCAGCTGTAGGCTTGTTAATGGAGCCGAGAGCAGCTGAGCGGGAAGATGAGGAATTGGGGGATTTGTTTTAGTAGATGAACTACTACAAATCTAATCCTATGAGTAGAAAGTTTTAGTTACATGCGGGCTTTGGTTTCTCTACAGTAAAAATCCACATTGTTCAAGATTTCGGGTATTTTTTTTTAATAAATACCGTAAAATGTGGCTTGTCCCCCGCACAAAAAGAGATGTTTTTTTTTTAAACTGTGCCAAAAAGTGGGAATTCCACTTTAAAGGTGTGAAAAGCTGAAAAGTTAGCAAGATCTCTGCTTGCTGTCATGCAAGCTTCAACGTTCACTGGACCCCGGTCCAGGGTCATGTGATGTCACACAGGTGCACGGCTCGTTATAACAGCCAGTGTGATCAAAGCTGTGTCACGCTTATGCTATTTGGTATGTGGACCCCCCCTTTAAGCCCACTTCATACATAGCACTTGAATTGCGTTTCAATCGTGTTTATATAACGTAACGTTAACGCAACATGTGGCCACAGCCTCAGAATTGCAAGTCCAATTGGCTTGTGTGAATGCAGCTTTAAGGGAATGTCCGGCTTCTCCTAAATAGTCTTATATCACAGCTGTCTGGGGCCACCATCAAAAAGCAAAACTTTAGGGCGCGTTCACACGTTGCGTTTTGTCCTGCGTTTCCATTGCGTTTGAAATGCATTACAGCAGCTAAGGAGAGGCAATTTACCTAATTACATTACTGTTTACATTTGTTAACACATGAGTTAACAAAACACATGCATTAACATTACATCTGCAATGCGTTTTTTTTTTTTTAAATAGTAATGTAATTAGGCAAATCACCCCTCCTCAGCTGTTGTAATGCGTTTCAAACGCAATGAAAACACAGGACAAGACGCAACGTGTGAAGGCGCTCTTTAGGGTGAGGTGATTTGCCTAATTACATTGCTGTTAACGTTTCCATTTACAAAACGCATTGTAAACGCGATGTTAACGCATGCGTTAACAAATGTAGACAGTAATGTAATTAGGCAAATCACCTCTCCTCAGGGAGCGTTCACATGTTGCGTTTTGACCTGCGTTTTCATTGCGTTTGAAATGCATATACAACAGCTGAGGAGAGGTGATTTGCCTAATTACATCACTGTTAACATTTGCATTTACAAAACGCATCGTAAACGCGATGTTAACACATGCGTTAACAACGCGTTAACATTGCGTTTACAAACGTAAACGGTAATGTAATTAGGCAAATTACCTCTCATCAGCTGTTGTATATGCGTTTCAAACGCAATGAAAACGCAACCAAAACGCAAAGTGTGAACGCGCCCTGAGCGTTTGGGCCTGACGTTTCAGCAGGCACACAATGCAAGTTGCATGCATCAAGACTCCTTAAAAACGGCCCAAAAACAAACTCAAAATGCCTGTGCTTGCCACACCCTAATGCAGATGCGCTGTTCACACGCTTGCGGTTTGGTCGCGTTTTCCCATTGCCCGTTGAAACAACTATACAACAGTGATGCAGACAGGTAATTTGCCTAATATACATACCGTTTACGTTTGTAAACGCAATGTCTAACGCATGCGGCTTAACAAAACGCATAGCTAGTTTAACGCTTAGTCGTAACGCATTTGCCCGGTTAACATCGACGAGTGACGATTGTGTGCCGTATTGTAAACGAAAGCGTTGTTAATCAGTGATGTAATTACGGCAAATCACTCTCCTCAGCTTTTGATAGCGTTTTCAAACGTCCATGAGAAACGCGACCAAAAGGCAACGGTGACGCGCCCTCAGGCATAGTCGGCACACGTGCATTTTGATCCGTTTGAAGTCATCCATTACAAACCGTATGCCCTGCGCTCGCGCGCTTTTGCAACACTTCACGATGTGTGACAGAAAATTTGGCTTTCTTGCTTTCTAGTCTAAGTACCTGTGTGAAAAATATACGCTGCACAGACCTAGCCTTGGAGCACTATGGGGGAAAACAGGAGTCCACATCTGCGATGCTATAGGCAGCACCAGACGGGCAAGGGTGATTTCATTGTACAAACGCAATGTCTAACAATGTTTAACGAAACCTACTATATTTAACCACTACTTAGTGTGAAGCACAATGCGTTTTTGTGGGCCGTTTTACTTAGTGCGTTTTCAGAGATCGAAAAACGCATGGCGTTACAAACCGCAAGATCCGTTTTTTTAAAACTCCGCATGCGTTTTTGGTGTCGCTAACTTTTGAACTTTTCCGAAAAGTTGCGCAATGAAAAACGGACATAAAAACGCAATGAACGTTTGCAAAAACCGACATAGCGTTTTGTAAAAACGGCACTAAGCGCTTGTTTTGAAAAACGGACATGCGTTTGTTAGCGCCCATGCGTTTTTAACGATATGAACAACGCACGCTTAGTAAAAACGGCCCAAAAACGCCATGTGTGTCTTCACCCTTAGCCATATAATTATCTAGATTAGCAGGTTCCTTCCTTTTAAAAAAAAATATATTTCTGTAAGTACCGCTAGGCGTCCGTTCATTACGCGACGCTAGCGCACAGGGGACGGTCCTCGGCCCGAACGCACATGCGGTCGGTTTATCAATCGCATGCGTTTCTATGGAAACGCATGTGTGTTTGGGCAGAGGACCGCCCTCTGTGCGCTAGCGTTGCGTTATGAACGGATGCCTAGCAGTACGTGTGACCACGGCCTAAATCTGGTAAAAGGGGGCCTTACCAGCTTCCGGATCACGCCCACACCTAGCAGTGATGCTGAAGCTTACAGGGGCTCTTGTAACGCCCTCCATAGCACTTCTGCCACTTTAGCAGAAAAGGAAGAAACCTTCTAATCTAGACAATTAAATTCCTGCAGTAGATTTCCTTTCATGTAAACGCAACCTCAGGACACTTTCACGTTTTTGATGCATTTCTGATGCATTCCAAAGGCTTCAGCCTTGATCACATGCTGAGGTTATATTGCGTTTTAGCAGATGAAGTGGAATGCGTCAAAAATGCAACGCATCATCTGATTGCACCCTCACAGTCCCCACCAAGGGGGTCACATGGACTGGTGCTTTATTGTCCCCAAATTGCTTTGTATGAGTGCAGTCTGGGTGACGTAAAAAACCTCTGTACCAGGGTGGATACAAAGGAATGAAGCAACGTAGAGAGGCAATTCTTCCGCCTTTTTGACATTTGTAACTTACAGCGTTCCCCATACATAACACAACTTTATTTAGTGTCAGTACATTCTGGAGACACCAAGTGTCACCAAAAGTTCTTTGACCTTGGTGTAATGAAAACAGTTCCCAAAAAAAAAAATCATATCTGTACATTTTTTTTATTTTCACCCACAGAGCTGATTTTGTGCTTGTTTTTATTTGGAACAATTTGTACTTTTTATTGCTTGTATTTGTTTGTTTTTTTTCTCTACAATAAACCAAATAGATCTTAGATCAGTGGTTCTCAACCTGTGGGTCGGGACCCCGGCGGGGGTCGAACGACCAAAACACAGGGGTCGCCTAAAGCCATGGGAGCCACGATTTTATTGCATTTTTTGGCATGAATACAATATTCTTGTACATGGTTTGGGGTCACCGCAACATGAGGAACTGTATTGCGGGGTCACAGCATTAGAAAGGTTGAGGACCACTGTCTTAGATTTTATTATTTATGACTTTTTCCCACGGGGAACCAAATATTTAGCTAAACATATAAGCCATTGTATCACACATGTTAGATCCAGTTCACTCCTGTGTCTTCTATGAACTTCTGTCACAAAAATGATAACGGAAAACCACTGGATCCGTTAAACTCTCCATTAAAAGCAATGGGGTTTCAATGGCTTTCGTTAGTGTCCGTTTGCACCTCTTCTGTTAGTTTTGCCTTCTTTTCAAAGGATAAAAATAGTTTAGTTTCAGTCCAATTTTCTACTCAAATAGTGTTAGTTTGCACCAATTCTATTAAAGGGAGTTCTCCCCCAAGTTATGCCTTATCCACAGGATGAGCGGAGCAGACAGCCGCACATGTCCATTCTGCTCCAGTCATCTCTATGGAGTCGACAGAGATTGGGGCTTATTTACTAAGGGTCCGCGGACCGCATTACCGCCGGGTTTCCCAACTATTTCCGTTTTGTGCCGCATTTAACAGGGGTTTTTTGGAGCATGCGATCGGATTGCGCCGACTTTCACGCAACACAAATCGGGAGACGCGGCTGTTGAACAATTCCGACTGATTCGAACTAAGCGCGGGTTTTAAAATTCTAATTGTGCCGCAAGACAATGCACTTACATGCACCGGGAAGAAGCAGGTGAACTCCGGTGGACCTGAGCGGGGAAGAGACACATGCAGGATATCGGGTGCCCGATCTTGTTGAATCGCGGCAGACTTCACCCTCGTCGGACAACGCACCTCTGGGATCGCGCAGGGTCCGGGTAAGTAAATGTGCCCCAGCAAACGGATGGTAGATGTCCTTTAATGATGCTACTGTATTACACTGTGGATTTTGTGTTGCCAGTACCACAGGGGGACCTGGGACACAGATGCTGCAGGGTCAAAACCGGAATAATGTATAAAATAAACAATTTCCTATATGTAACAGCTGTATGGTATTTTATTTTTATTACCACTTTTTTTTTTAGAGGGTCAGTTTTACAATCCTAGATTACAATATTTGAACTAAGCAATGGCCTTAAGAACACCCTTAAGATTTATTGAGCCCCTGTGCCAGATATATCAAAGTACAGCTCTCGGCCACCTGTCAATGAATATTGTGTACAGTTTTGGGCACCAGTGTATAAAAAGGAAATAGTAGAACTGGAACGGGTGCAGAGGAGAGCAACCAGGATTATTAGGGGAATGAGGGGACTAGAATACAAAATTTGGGATTATTTAGTTTACCAGTGGCTGATAATTTGAACATGTTCAAGGGAGGCCTGGATGCCTTTCTTTAGAGCAATAATATAGCATCGTATGGGAATAAAACTTTTTGTTAGTAGTTTCTGTTGATCCAGTGAGTTATTCTGCCATATTAGGGGTTGGGAAGGAATTTTTGTTTTGGAACAACTGGCAGCAGCCTTGCAGGGTTTTTGCCTTCTTTAGGATCAACGCAATATAACGTATAGGTTGGACTTGACGGACTGATGTCTTTTTCTAACCTTTTTTACTATGATACTATGATTATACACAACAATTGCTCCATTCAAAAGTATACCAGATCCTGATTCTTATGCCTAGTGAGGCTCCCCCTCCGATTTGTCTCTTACCACCTATACCAGTGGTGGCGAACCTATGGCACGGGTGCCAGAGGTGGCACTCTGAGCCCTCTCAGTGGACACTCAGGCTGTTACCCCAGCACAGAGTTTCCAGACAGGACTTGAGAGATCCTCCTGAAGGCCCGGGTAGCCCAGGATGTTAAGCATCTGGGTCTACCTGAGACTACAGGAAGAGAAGGTGTGGACATGGTCAGATTATTATTGGAGCCATTGAAACTCCTACTCAACGATATTGGTGTCCTCAGGACCCTTAAAAGCTGTGGTATAGCACGGAGCAAGATTTTCATAATTTAATGCTATAGAACTTGCCTGTGTTTGTCTCGCCCAACTATTGCAATAAATAAGTGGGTCTGGTTTGCATTTTGGGCACTCGTTCTCCAAAAGGTTCGCCATTACTGACCTATACCATGGGTATGATGTAATTGTGGGATAACTCATATAGGGGATCATTTATCTTTGCCAGAAGCAGATTTTTTTTTTTTGAGACTTATTTGCCACTAATTTTTGCTTTTCCTTCGCTTGGTCGAGACTGGCGTATTTTTGAGCAATTATTTGCGCCCTTTTTGGCACAAACATCCTGGACAGAAGAATACAAAGACACAAGTAGGCACAAACCCGGAATACTGCGACAGCAGACAAACTCAAAAGCACACATGTTCGGAACAAAAAGTCACCTAAAAAGTTTAACAATAAGCCTCCATCAGACCAAGATAAATCTGTGCCCTGGGGTCTATCAAACATCAAGGCCGTGAGCAAAGTATAAAAAGTCTTTTCAACTGCATTTCACAAGAATTTTGACGCTAGCTGAAATGATTCAGGATGAGTTCTTGCCTCATACGATAAGCTTCCATTTCCACCGCTTCCATGTTACTACAGTCTTCTTCTGTCTCCATAGAGGACGGTCCAGGGTCACACCAGATGTCCAGGCCATGCTGAAGCGCAATGTTGTGTAGTATGCAGCAGGCCAAAATAATCTGTGCAGATTTCTCGGGCGAGTACTGCAGGGTCGCCCGCGATCCATCCAGACAGCGGAAGCGATGGCGGAGAGCTTGCTGAGTGCGCTCCATGACGTTATGGGTGGCGGAGTGCGCCATGTTGTACCTGTATTCCTGGGGGCTCTCAGGGATTTGTACTGGTGTCATTAGCCAAGGCCGAAGATGGAAAGCGCTGTCCCCTATCAGAGACAAAAAATATCAAGGAAACTATAACATTATTTCACTTTTTTGGAGTACTTTGCATTGTGATTCTCGCCCTCTGCATACAGAGTAATACAGAGTATTTAGTAATATGATGACAATTCTGATAGAACTAGCAATATAGAACATATGAGGGTCTCCTATAATAATGTATTATAGATTCTGCTGAACCCGAACTGTTTATGGGCCATGATAATTTAAGTCTGTACTACTACTACTAGACGTTCCCTTGGTCCTATGTTAGGCCAGTATTAGATATTGTCCCGGGAGTGTAGTTAATTCATATCTTTGTGTAGGTTATTAGTAGCAGCAGGACTGTTTACTATGGGTGCACTGAGGGTGTCTCCTCACACTGCTGTGCTCTGCATTAATCTGCTCCGCAGCCCATCCCATCTGTTTTGAACCACTACAGTAAGATTCAACAACCAAAAGCCTTATGCATCTCTTACTAAAAGCAAAGGGAGGAGGAACAGCTGCAGAGAGCTAATAAAACAGCAGTGTGAGGACACACCCAGAGTACACTAGGAGATGCTAAAATTCATTTATCACAGTCCTTCTGCTGTTTACGTAAAGGACATCTACCACCAGGATGAAGGATTGTAAAACAAGCACACTGACATATTGATCTGTGCCCCTTCTTTTTTCCTTATTTTTACAGAAAAAAAGATTTGAAAAATTATGCAAATGAGTGTAAGGGGCTCTGAGCTTCATAGGAGTTTGGAGCCTCTCTGGCTCATTTGCATACTTTTTAAAACCTTTATTTCTTAAAAACAAGGGCATAAGAAGCTATAAGAAGAGCAGATCTGGCCTGAGGGGGCACATACCAGAATGTCAGTTTTGTTTGCGTGGTTTACAATCCTTCATCCTGGTAGTAGATGTCCTTTAAGACACAGGTATGATTACACAGATCCCCAGAACTAATACCTAACCACGCTCCCAGTGTATACATGAAAACAAACCCATGGGCCACCAGTTGCCCACCTGCCAAGGCCAAAGGAGAGTCCTTCTGGGTTGTGCTTAGCTTGTATACATTGGGATGCCTATCTTTTGCTGTAAAACATACTACACATACCGAGCATCCAGCCATCTTTGTGCATTTTTGTCTCAAACAGACAGAAGAGGTCGGACTGGTGGAGAAGCAGATTATCCTGCGCGCTGCCTGGTCGGTGGGTTTCAGCCCATAGCAGAGCCCCCTGAGTATCGCACACAAGAAGGCAGTTTAGGGAGTGCAAGCCCTTTCTGTTGACATACGATAAGTCTTCAGCATTGGGGGCTTTAATGGTGATATGCATACAGTCTATGACCCCCAACACACCAGGGACCCCAGCCATACAGTAAAAGTCATCCTTCAGCTTCTGTACTGCCACTTCCTCCTGCGGAAAACAGATGAACTGTGAGGCCCTTTCCACCAGGGCCTCTGTGACATTGGTCACACATCGACTCATGGAAGCTTGGCTGATCCCAATCGTATCTCCCATACGTGTCTGGAACGATCCCGAGGTGTAAAATCCTAGAGCCGCCATGATCTGAGTCTCAGGGCTGATTGCCCGGGATCGTTGGGTTGGCCGGGATAGGCTGGCACCCAGAAGTTCAACTAGGTAGTCAATGAATGGACGGGGAAAACCATATGTAGTGACTAAATACTCATCAGAGACGTCATCCAGGCGAAAGCGGTCAAGAGTGCGGTGTCCTCGGCCATACAGCAGCAGGTCACAATCAAGGATAGTTATGGGGACAGCCATTGGAAAGCTACAAATCCTATTCTTCAGATGTTACCCGTATCTTTAGCTGCATCTTTGGAAGGTTATCTGAAAGGAAGACGTGGAAGACGATACAATCAATACTCAGAAATCAAGGATCTATAATAGCCTTACTGATTCTATTACTATATACATACTGAAAGTTTTCAGATATTAACCTGAGTTTGGCGAATACAACTCCCCAAATGCAGACACAATAATAGGGCCATGTTCACTTTCACTGTTCCATGTTCACTTGGACTTCCATAGCACATCTAGCCTAAATTCCCCATGAAAGACTACTATACTACTTTCAATGGAGGTAAATTAACACCCAAATCCATACACTTTTATGTGGATTTGTTATTTTGATATCCCTACAGATTCTTGGTTGGATTTTCTACAAAATTACCCACAGGATATCTCCATACTAGTGTTACGTTGCAAATCCCCAGCATAATGCAGTACAATTGTAGTGAATGGGATTGACGACAATCCCATATGTGCATTACCGAAAAAATCTGTCACTTATTGCGGTGAATAATGATGTGCAAATCAAGCATTCACAGGAGAGAAAAAAAATTGCCGCGTTATAGGATTCAGAAATCAGGAAGTTTTGGCTTGTTTCTGATGCTTGCAGAATACCTATGGAATTACCCCCGGTTTGCATATCTCCTAATGGTAATGCCACACATGACGCTTTGAACCCGTTTTTGGTCCATTTCTAAGCAGTCCATTAAAAAACGCATGCGTTTTGGACGGACTTCTTAAAAGCGGACCAAAAACGGGTTTCAAAACGCCATGTGTGGCATCACCCTAAGGGTGGTGATACACATGGCGTTTATTGGCCGTTTTTAAGAAGTCTGTCCAAAAACACATGCGTTAAAAAACACCCATGTTTTTTGAAACCGCATGCGTTTTTGACCAGTTTGAATTAAGATAATTGGTCAAACCCGTCAAAAACACATGCGTTTTTTAACACATGCATTTTTTACTAACTAAAAACGGCCAAAAAACGCCATGTGTGTCACCACCCTAAGTCTTCAGAAAATCTGCATCCTACATGGGGGTTTGTTTATTGAGTGTTGCATTTTTTTTCTTCTTTTTCCCCCAATCCCATTCTGCATGAAGATGGGGATTTGATGCAGATTTTCACTCCCCCATAGAGATTTCCATGTGTAAAAAAAACCTTACTTTTTCCAAATCACATTCACTTTAATGCTACTGTATTAGGCTACATTCACACTGCCATATGGGGGACGTATACACGGTCGACTTATATACGACGATATATGTCCCCCATAGACGGCAATGGACGCGCGGCGCTCTACGGGAGCGGTACGGTGCAGCACACGTGCAGCACCATGCCGCTCCGTACCCCAGGAAAAGATAGGACATGTCTCAGCGCTCACCTCCTCCTCCTCTCCCGGCGCGCCGTGGTGTGCCCGCCGTGCTGCGGTACGGCGGGCACCATGCATCTGAATGTAGCCTTATACTGTAGATTTGAGAGTAAAATACTTGCAGAATCAGCAGCCTGTGCAGATAGCCTAAAACAGGCTTCACATAAGCCTATACAGTCCGTGAAATATGGACCAGAGTCAGTCGTGGTTCTCCGACCCAAAATTTTTCAGGGACCCAGACTCCCAGCATTGTATTCAACCGTGATACTGGGAGTCACTGCCACCCCACAGGACTATTGTACGGTTATCGTGCCCCCAGGAGGAGCTGTGATGCCTTGAGTACAGGTCTGCGCAATGGAAATATGGCAGACATATAATAGGGGAGATTTATTTAGACGTTTCTGAGGTAAAACTGTTCTAGTTGCCCATGGAAACCAATCAGAGCTCGTCTTTAATCTTATAAACAGCAGTGGGAAAATAAAAGCTGAGCTCTAAATGGTTTCCATGGGCAACTAGAACAGTTTTACCTCAGACACCTCTGATAAATCTCCCCCATAGTCGGTATTTCATGGACAGAATAGGATACATACAGAAGTGCTCAGTCTTGCTTTGTCTGCAGTTTGTATAGACATATTTAATATCATCGATCTTTGTGGACGCACTCTAAGCATTAGGTCAAGTGCAGCAGACGTCTTGTAGGTCTGAGCTCCCTCCGCGCCAGTTATTGACATATAAATAAAGATGAGATCTATGGAATGACCGGGGAGAAACAGTTTAGAGACTGATACAGCTCCAGCTACCAGTGATATCTAATGAATGATGTTGTACTATTGCCATTGCTGATTCATCACTATAAGGGCAGGAATGTGAGGACTTGGCAGAGCGTCCGCCTTCCTGCCAGGGAAACGCAGTGTTACATGCCAGGCTGCTATATTATACATGGTGCTCTGGGGGGGGGGGAATCTGCCAAAGAAAGACAAGTCATATGTGCAAACGCACAGGAGATCAGTGACAATATATTTATTACAACACTTAGGCCGCGGTCACACGTCCCACTAGCGTTAGCGCACAGGTGGCAGGCCTCAGACTTATCGTATACACGTATCCAGCAAAACGCATGGGATTGGGTTATCGTTCTTCATGAATCAGCCCCTGCACTGCCGCTACAGAGTGCATCATTTTTTTTGGTGCAACTTTAACCCCGGAGCGCAGTGACTTAGCGCTCAGTGGCGGATATATCCGCCACGGAGCCGATGCCGGTTCGGCTCTGGATCGGAGCCTAACCGGCATCAGGAAACACGGGGTGCCGGCTGTAACTAATAGCTGGCACCCCAGTGTAACACCCGCGATCGGAGTGGGCTCCGATCGCGGGTGTGTAACCCGTTAAATGCTGCGGTCAGGTCTTTCTCCCACGATCGCCCCCTCCCCCCCAGACCGGGGGGCGCCGATCGCTGCTATGAAAGTGCTGGACCCCAGTGTTAACTGCAAGAACTGTCAGTAAGATGGCGTCTGTATTGCAGAATATTACCATGAACAAGCAATCAGATGATTGCTTGTTCATATCCCATGGTGGAAAAAGTAAAAAAAAAAATTTATTATTCAATAAAAAATAAAGTAATAAATCAATAAAAATGCCCATAAGCCCCATAACATAAAGAGACATATAACCCCCAAAAAAGTCTAAATCATAACAAAACCCCCACATATATAGTATCTACGCGTCCGTAACAACCCGTAGAATAAAAGTAAATCATTATTGAACCCGTACGATGAATGCCGTTAAAAAAAAACTGTTGAAAATCCACCAGAAATTATCTTACAAAAAAATCCAATAAAAAGTGATCAAAAAATACATATGTACTCCAGAATGATATTGGTGCAAAGTACAAGATGTCCCGCAAAAACAAGTCATCAACCAGCTCCGTAGCCAAAAAAGTAAAAATGTTATGCCACTTGGAAGACTGTTTTATTTGACAATTTAGTAAAATGTAAGAAAAGATATTCAAGTCTGGTATCCTCGTAATCGTATTGACCCATAGAATAAAGATGTAAACAGAACTGGGATCTATACACAATAATAGAAACCTATCAAGGGCTACACACATGCACAAAAGAACTATGCAAAAATGAAAAGCGGAGAAGCATGTATCAAGTAGCAAAAAAGACATACAACAGACATCAATGGGGCAAAAGATAAAAACATTTAAAAAGGATGCAACCCAGTGCACCCATAAGTAAAGAGCCAACTGGAGCCTGACACCTGATACTGTCAGGTCATCCAGACCTGAGCCCCCAACAAACAAATCCCACAGCACTAGCTCCAAAATATAAGTATATAACGGCTGGGTGCGTGTGTGTAGGCTGGAGTGGCGTCACCACAATCAGCAAGCCTGGCATGAGGATGTGCAAAAATCTGTGCACAAATTGTGCATGATATCCCTCTGTGCCGGAATAGTTAAGATACACAGCATAAATTACTAACACGGACCCATGCCTGTAAATTTACCTGGGAGATGCGAGATAGAGGTGAGGGCTCAGGAGAGGTCTCCCCACGCGTTCCGCCGCCAACCGCAGCTTCCTCAGGGGTGCCCCACAGATGTAGTACCCAAGTATATATACCTGTGATGTTGATGTGCGGCCGTTGCGTGTGTTCCGGTGCTGCGTCAGAGTTCGGGTCCCCGGAAGTGGAGAGGAGCACACCGCAGGGCAACATCACATCCACTGATAATAATAATAATAATAAAGATAACAGGATTATTAGGCTAAACGGTGAACACGATACAAAAAGAGTCAAAAATCCAGTACAGAATTGATGCTTTTCTACTCCTGCCGTCAGTTCCTAAATTTTCAACAATAGGTGATACCAACCCCAAAATGGCAACAATGGAAAAAGCATCTCGTCCCGCAAAAAAAAAAATGCTGTCACATGGTCCCGATAACGCAAAAGCAAAAATTTTATAGCCTACAAAAGGAGGCAACGAGAAAACTAAAATCCTGGCAGCTGCAGGGCGCTCCTCCCCTTCTGCGCCTCGCTGTGCACCCATAAAACAAGTCACGGCCACATGTGGGGGTCTCTGTACTCAGGAGAAATTGCAGAACAAATTGTATGGTGGGTTTTCTGTTTTTATCTTTTGGAAATGTGTAAATTTTAGGGCTAAATGAATGTATAATTGGCACAATTTATTTTTAAAAAAATGTTCCTGTGTCAAGATAATTTCTCATAAATGTAGTCATAGGGTCCCTTAGAAACAAGACTGTGTCCTTGGTTACGGCCACCCCTGCTGTAGGGATTGCACAGTATGAATATTTCTGAATATTAAATGTCCGGGGAGTTACTGCCGGTCCCACAACAGTTCTGTAGTAATGATCGTTGAATCCATGTGGTCAGGCAAGACTCTATAGCGCATGTCTGGCCACCGCTGCCAAAATGTGAAGTGGTCGTATCCAAGGAAGCTATCTCGTTTCTAAGGGTCAACATGGCTACATTTATGAGAAATTATCTTCACACAGGAACATTTTTTTTAATAACATCCAATTGAAGAAATGTTTATATATGGCAAATGATTTTAATTAAATGTGAATGCCCAGATGGGAATACCCCTTTAAGGGGTTAAAACACATTTGAAACACACGACAGGACCGGGTAAGTAAATCTGCCCCATTATCTTGTTGGAAGGTTCAGCCCAGTCTAAGGTCCAGAGCATCTCACATCCAGGATATCTCTGTACATGGCCGCATTCATCTTTCCTTCCATTACACCCAGTAGTCCTGTCCCCCCTACCCCTATAGCCTGATTCTGCCCCCTATGTGTCACTGCTGGGATTGGATTTGGCAGATGATGAGCGGCACATGTTATTCTCCACCACTTAGAATTTACACCAAAAAGTTTAATCTTCATCTCATCAGAGCAGAGAATCTTATTCCTCATAGTCTGGGATCCTTCATGTGTTTTATACACTGTATGCGGCTTTCATATGTCTTGCACTGAGGAGAGGTTTCCATGGGCAGACTCTGCCCTAAAGCTCTGACTGCTGGAGGCTGCAGTGATAGATGACTAACATCTGCCTCCTGCATCTCTGGAGCTTATCCACAGTCATCTCCGGTTCGTTCTTTACTTCTCTAACCAAGCTCTTCTCCCACAGTTGCTTAGTTTGGCTGGACGGCCAAGTCAATGAAGTTGTTGTAGTCGTCCCAATCTCTTATGAAGGCCACTGTGCTCTTTGGAACCTTGAGTGCTGCAGAAATTCTTTTGTAACCTTGGCCAGATCTGTGGCTTGCCACAATTCTGTCTCTGAGCTCCTTGGGCAGTCCCTAAGACCTCATGACCCTCATGTGCTTTACACTGTGAGCTCTCATATAGACAGATGTGCGCCTTTCCTTACCAAGTCAAATTAGTTTAATTAAACCCAGCTGCACTCTATTGAAGGAGTAGGACCATCTCAAGGAAGATTAAAATCTGAAGGAGGTGTTAAATATGAGTGTCACAGCAAAGGGGCTGAATACTTTTGACCATGTGATATTTCAGTTTTTCTTGTTTAATAAATGAGCAAGAATTTCTGCATTTCTGTATTTTTCTGTCAAGATGTTATCACATGAGTTAACACAGCCTTAGGGCGGATTCTTGCATGGCATTTTTGTTGCATTTTTAAACACATCCAAAACTCAAGTGGGAGGGGGTTTGGCCAAAACGCATATGCGGCATGCGTTTCATGGGAAATACAGTGTTGTTTTTTACTTCTCCACAAAAACAGTTAATAAAATTCAGTAACATTTATAAGTTGTCTTGCAAAAAAACAGCGCCTCACCTGACCATAGGTAGTGTGTGTGCTATTACAAGAAAGCTTCATTAATCTCCATACAACTGAGCTGCAATACTGGCACAAACCATGGTCAGTTGTGGCGCTGTTTTTTGAAGAAAGAAGCTATGTTTTTTAAACTCCAGCCAACTCCTTTAGGGTGATGCCACACGTGGCGCTTTGAACCCGTTTTTGGCCCGTTTTTAAGCAGTCCGTCAAAAAACGCATGTGTTTTTTTACCAGTTTCAATTAAGATAATTGGTCAAACCTGTCAAAAACTGATTTGTTTAAAAAAAAACGCATGCGGGTTCAAAACTTGTTCCACTTGTGGCATCACCCTGATTGTGCCCTCAAATGCAAACTAATATTGGAGGAGATACATGTAACCAGCCAATCAGGTTGCTCCTGTAATCACATAAATTGCCTCAGAAAAATGAAAGCTGGAATCTGATTGGTTGCTATCCGTACCCCCATCCCAATCTTACCCAGCAACTATAAAGTTGCTGTTGCACGTTAGTACTACAAGTCCCAGCATTCTATGTTCTGGTCTAGTTATCAAAATTACCACATAGAGATCCATTTACCTTTGTGCGCTCAGTGCATGCTTGCTATCAGTTTTGTCATTGGCGTCAGCAGATTCCACACCACCGGAACTCGATTCAGCCCTTGAAAAAAAAAATCAATCACTCCTTATATAGAACTGAGGACTTGAAAATAACATACAGCCGGGTTGTGGGGGGAATCGAAATTGTTGGGAATATTTTATTTTTCGTTTTCATCTGTGTGGAATCTGCGACTGAGAAATGACGACAGTTTTCCCCTCAGACAGACAGCAAAACACAAACAGTAATGGCGGCCGTGAGGGATCTACAGGGGACGTGAGAGACTGGGCAGCGCCGGGGAGATCGTGATTACAAGGGGAGAGAAAGGAGCAGGGCCTCAGCTGGAGGAGACCTAGTCCTGGAATGAGAAGAGGTGAGTATGGGTGCTGGGTGTCGAGACCCTGCTGTTATGAGGGGGTGACCATTACCTATGTTATATCATACAGGAGAGTTATAGACTTAAAGGGGCGGTCCTATTAAAGGGATGCTCCATCAGATGAGGTAACAATGTCTGGAGCCTACTGCTCACTTTGATCAGGGGGACCACAGCAAATCTCCATTATCCTGTGTTCTCTCTAGTCACTATCAGGGCCGTGTCCTCACACTGCTGTGCTCTTCGCACTCTGCATTGATCTGCTCAGACCTCTTCATACTCTTGCTATATGTATTACGCTATTTATACGCTTGCTATAACTTTAATCAGAGCAGAGGTAAGGGGGTGCTGTGAGAACAGAGCGCAACAGTGTGAGGATACTTGAAGAAGCTACAATCCTGGAATATAAATCCACAATTCACTGGACTGCTGTTACTTACAGCACACACAAAAGTCTGATTACTCATCTCTCAAGGAGCAATCCTTAAAGAGAACCTGTCACCGGGGACCTCATTTTCACTAAAGACAGGTTGCAGAAGCCCATTACACCTGCAGTGTACAACTGCCTCTCTGCCTCTTATAAGCATTTACATTACAACATAATTGTGTGTTATAACTTACCTTGCACCCTGACAGAATCCTCTGTGTAGTCCCAGGGGTTTGGCTTTAGTTTGGATGCATTTAAAAAAACAACTAATGTGTGTTCTGCAAACTCTTCAGCTCCCACCTTTGTATTCCTGTACAGCTCCTGCTCCTTCACAAAGGTCACAGCCTGGTGAGCTGACATCAGTGGGGGAGGGAGGAGCTGTACAGGAGCACAAAGGTGGCGGCTGGGAGCTGAGGAGTCTGCAGCACAGACAAGTCATGTGTTGTTTTTTGAAATGCATCCAAAGACCAACCCCTGGATTACACAGAGAATTCTGTCAGGGTACAAGGTAAGTTATAACGCACAATTATACTGTAATGCAAATGCTTAGAAAAGGAAGATTTGCACTGCAGCTGTAATGGGCTTTTGCAACCTGTCTTTAGTGAAAATTAGGTCCCTGGTAGCTGGTTCCCTTTAACATTGGCTGCAGAGAGCACAGCAGTGTGAGGACACATCCCCAGAAGTTGCAATGCTGGAATACAAATCCATGTTTCATAGTCTAACTGCGACTCGCAGCATACACAAAGGTTTGATTATACCTATCTTCAGGGGCAGTACCTAAAACTGACTGCAAGAGCATAGCAGTGGGAGGACACCACATCAGAAACTACAATCCTAGAATATAAATCCATATTTCACAATCCTGCAGTAAAAGCATATACAAAGGCGTGATTACACATACCTAACTCAAGCTGCAGAGAGCACAACAGTGTAAGGACATAACCACAGAAGCTACAGTCCTGAAAGAAATATAAATCAATATTTCACAGCCCAGCTGCTACTAACAACATACACAAAGGTTTGATTAAACAGATCTCTGGAGACAGTAACGGTCTGCTAAGAGCACAGAAGTGTGAGGACATGGAGATATGGAGAAGCTACATTTCTGAAATACCCATTTTAGACAATCCTGATGATTACACATCTCTTAAAGGAAACCTACCACTATAGATCTCAGCTTTCACCTTCACTTCATTTTAGATTTAGATACACTATACCAACTGATTTGTAATCTTAACTAAATCTCCTCCAAAAATGAGTAGAGAAGAGCCATATTTTGCCTCCGCTGAGCCCCTATTTTTGCTTCTATAGCACCTAGAAACATGCTGCTGGTGTCATATTTAAGATAAGAATCTTTCAGATCTAGTCCGGCTTGTGGTTCTGTGATCTACTGAACCAGAGATGCAGGAATTTAAAGGGAACCTTTCTCCACATTTGCACATATACAGCCAGTGACAGGTTCCTATAGAGCTCTATTCACTTACTGACCCCCTTTTTTAACTAAAACTTGTTACCCTTAGATCCAAATAAATCACCTTTTATCTTATATTACCTGGCATCAGAGAGGGGCGTGTCCTGCTGGTTTGGCCCCTCCTGTCTAATCTTTCCCATGCCTTATGCCTCCTTACTGGTCACAGTACATGTCAGGTGACCAGAGTGACATCATTTCAGGTCCTTTAGAATCTTAATAATAGCAAACTGTACCCCATGCATGTATCTGACCACATGAATTCACAGCAGCCTCCATGGACTTCTACTCCCCTCCATCCTCCATGGAGGTTGCTGTGATTTCATGTGATCACATACATGGTGTACAGTTTGCTATTATTAGAAGGCTAGAGGACCTGCGATGAGGTCACTGGTCACACATCATGAATGTAACACAAGGCAAAGTGTAAACAAAATTGACACAATATTTCCCATATGTACATAGAGCTTAGAGCTGCAGTTGAATATTAGCAGACGGTCCCTAAGTACAAGGAGGCGGGGCAGTGATTTGTAGAGTCACATTTTTGTTATTTTAATGGTGTTTTTGGCCAGTGTAGAAATTTTAATTCCCCTGATAAATACATCATCTAAAGTGCTGAGATATTGGTCTATATAGTCTCTTACTGCTACCCTGTATCAGGCTTCAGTGATGCACCAGGATGCTCAGTAAGAACAGTGGGTCAGATCAACATAGTAAAATCTGTGTCACATTTAGGAGACATAGAAAGAATTGACTTTTAATTGTAAAACAAATGAAAATGATCTCATCCTGGTCTTTTGTTTATGGAGCCCATGTTGTAGGTACAAGGATTCATGAGCGTCTCAGGTATCTTCTGGGAGATCACTCTGAGCTTATATAACTGAATATTCACAGCCTGTGGTGCCCCAGGGATGTACTGGCTGAAACTGCTGAGCTCAGCGCAGTCGCCTTCAAACAGCTGTGCATGGCATCGTCCGCTCCCCTCCCCCCCCCCCTCGGAAATTGAGCGGCTGCCCGTGAGCTGTTGTCTTGTCATCCATCCCACTGTGTAATGTCCTAGTTAGCGCTTATCCCAAAACCTGACCCTGTGGCGACGCTCCACTTTAATTGGTGATCACAAACCTAAACCACCCCCGCAGGATTACTTTCTCTAGTTTTTACTCCTCTGCATGTACTTGAAAGTAAATTCTGAAGTATACACGAGCTTCTTTATTGTCCATTTCCATAATACAGCTGTATTGGGGGCGGTGGGTGCTGTATATATGGACCATATGTGTAGGGGATATCTGCTAGATTGATAGGTGTCACAACTACTGGGACCCTCGCTGATCACCACAACAGGGCACCCCAGTTCAGAGTGCAAGGCAATCTTATTATCAAAGGGAATCTGTTAGCAGGTTAAATACTGTCATGGGGGGTAAGGTTGTGTTAGCATGTTTCTTTCCTGGCCAAGTCTAAAATTCAGATGCCCCCTTCCCCGTTGCAATAGGAGAAACAATGTTCAAGGCTTTCTGCATTGGAGGAGACGGGCTAGGAAACCCGGACACGGTACAGGAAGGTTCTGCATGACACCTGTGATTGCGATTGTTCCTCTTTTCTCTTCTTCATGCACCCACCAAGATATATATGATTTGCTATACCCCCCACTTTCTTATGTCTGCCGTTTTCAGGGGTCTTCTGCCCATATTACTAATCACTAATCCCTGTTCATTCAGGTTTACAGCCACAATGGACGCCGACCTCAGCCCACAAGACCGGAAGGACTTGGACAAGTTTGTAAAATTCTTTGCATTGAAGGTAAAAAGGGAGAATACAAATTATATGTCTAGTATTATTTATCTATCTGTCTGTCTCCTATCTATCTATCTATCTATCTATCTATATCCTATCTATCTATCTATCTATCTATCTATCTATCTATCTGTCTGCAACTTTTTGAATTCATTCTTAAATTTCATAGTGAAAGAGAATCCTGAGCAGATTTTGTACCTCGGCTCCCTGTATGCAGGCCATAGGGAATGCAGGCGCAATATGTAATGTCTGTGCTTTGGTTGTATGATGGACATTTCATTAATGATGTGTGTAATTATTGTCATGTCACATTTCTTGCTGTGACCTTCATTCCACAGGCGGTCCAGGTCATCGTACAAGCACGGCTCGGAGATAAGATTTGCACGCGCTCGTCTTCCTCTCCGACAGGGTCAGACTGGGTGAGTGTTTTTTTTTTTTTACAGTCTCATCACATGTTTCTGTGTCCACATCCATATTTTATAGGTGGATGTCCATTAACTGTTCTGTGTTTTTTGCAGTTTAATTTGGCGATAAAAGACATCCCAGAGGTGACTCAAGAAGCCAAGAAAGCTCTTTCAGGGCAGCTGCCTGCGGTGGGACGCTCCATGTGTGTGGAGATCTCCCTAAAGACATCAGAGGTAGGGACATTACAGGCACAATGTATATTATTAATATATTGCTAGGCCGAAATGGAATTCTCATTCTAGAGATGTTTAATAGGAGCTACACAATAGAGCTGGAAGCCCCATGTTAAAGGACATCTACCCTCAGGATGAAGGATTGTAAACCAAGTACACTTACATTCTGGTGTGTGCATCCTCTGATAGAAAGTATAATTGCCAGCTCACCACCCCGTAGATTGCCTCCAGTGTCGAATCCAGCACGGACCACCCTCCTGCTAGGGCATGTAGCAAATGTAAAAATATGAACACGGTCCAGCCAGGTTCCCGTCGACAAACTTTTTTTATTCGAATAAAAAAGTTTATGTTGTCGGGAACCTGGCTGGACCATGTTCATACTTTTGCGTGTGCATCCTCTGGCAGCTTCTGCTTTTCTTTTTGCTTCTTGTTTTTTACAGAAAAAAAGGTTTTAATATTTATGCAAATGAGCATGAGGGGCTCTGGGCTCCATAGATGTATGGAGCCCCTCAGGCTCATTTGCATAACTTAAAAAAAAAGGTTATAAGAAGCTACAAGAAGAGCAGATCCTGTCAGAGGGGTGCACACCAGTATGCCAGTGAGCTTGGTTTACAATCATTCATCCTGGTGGTAGATGTCCTTTAGAGGAAATATCCCTTAAGAAGGTTTTTCCAGGACAGGGTGGGGAAAAAAATCACATACTTAAAGGTGTCTTCCAGTGGTTGAAAAACATGGCTGCCTTACTTCCTAAAACAGCGCCACAGCTGATCATGGCTTATGTGGGTATTGTAACTCGTTCATACTTATGTATCCGAGTTGCAGTAACAACACAAACCATGGTAAGGTGTGGCGCTTTTTTTGGAAAAAAAAAAGCACCCATGTTTTTTTACCTCCAAACAACCCCTTTAACACACACTGGTTCCTGCATCACTCCTCTACTTTCATGTTTTCTGACCTGTACTTGAAGTTCTGGGGTTATGGGACAGGATTCAGCCACTTATTGGCCTCCTTAAATCATGGGGTAAGACTCAAGTTTTCCTGTTTTGTCACATGAGGAGGCCACTCAATGGATGAAGTGAGTCCTGTGCCACCCACAAACTCTCAGAAGGGCACAGACCTGAAAACTGGAATTATCAGGACTACTTTTTTTTTTCTTTAACCACAACTATGGGCCCCTAGTGTTTTTCCAGAAACCAGAGCTGCAGAGTCTTATTGCAGGTGGAATGAATGCAACTAAAACTTCAGAGTCTATTCACACAGTCAAGATGTTCTGCATTTAAATCTGCTAACACTCAACATAGTACAAGGGCAATGATTTTCTGTAGTCTTAGTAATGGCTCTCATTTTGCAGGGAGACTCCATGGAGCTTGAAGTCTGGTGTCTGGAGATGAATGAGAAGTAAGTGTGACTTTTTTTTCTTGCTAAATGGTGGCATCTGTAATGTAATGGGAACATTTCTTATATAGAATAGTTCTGTGAACACAAAGCCCAAACTTATACAAGACAATAGTAACATATGATATACTGAGTGGCAATAGTCAGTGTGAAATGAGTTTTATACATCTGTTGGGGGATCTGAATAGAGTGAAGGGAGATGCTCATAGAAGAAGTCATGGGTCCATCACGTAAGAAATTCAGATATAGATCTAATAATGTGATCTTTCAGCTTTTCATCTCTCTCTTTCCGGTTCACAGATGTGATCGGGACATCAAAGTCTCCTATACCGTATATAATCGCCTGTCATTACTACTGAAGTCATTACTCGCTGTCACACGGGTGACACCGGCCTACAGGTTATCCAGGAAGCAAGGACATGAGTACGTCATTCTCTACAGGTCTGTACATCAGGTTATGTCACTGTTCTGTAATGACTGCTGTTTGCTTCAGTCGCATACAAACCTATATTCCAGATTCTGCTCCGCCTAGATGTCTTACAAGTCACCTAACCCCTTTATACAGTGCTGTGTGAGCTGAGCAGTCTGGTAGCAAAGACAGATGAGTGCAGCAGCTTTATTTAGCTCACAGAGCATTGTCTTGACTGCATATGATTGTAATGTGGTAGATGATCATTGGGACACAGTGTTTAGAGGATGTCATATATTTTGTTGTTTTTGTTGTAGGATTTATTTTGGTGACGTCCAGCTCTTGGGACTTAAAGAAGGTAACTTATCAATACTCAATAGCTGTAAGGCTAAAAACACACAAATGTGTTCAGTTCGTGAATCCTGGACCATGTGGTGACCGGATTGCACATGAACAGGACTCCAAGCGTCATAGCCGCAACATGGCCAGTCACCCCCTTTACTGAAATTATACCCCAAAATTGCTGATTTTGGGGTATAATTTCAGTACCCCAACAGGACCTGCGTTCAGCCAAAATTTACTAGTGGGTCCATTCATCGCTACCAGCCTACCATTTAGTCCAGGGTTCAGGGACCAAGCACTTTCTTGTGTTTTTTAGCATAAAACTACTGACTACTCTTTGAATGGAAAGCACTGGCTATGTGTAATGTATTCTGGATAATCCCTTGAAGTACTCTACATGGAAACCCTTTTTACCTCGTTTTGTGCAAATCTTGCTCTTTGTGACCACCAGTCCGAAACTTTGGGTCACATGGACTGGCTTTCATCTAAATACGGGTTATATAATTGGGTTGTCACATTTTGGGATGATTACTATTGCTCCTTGATTTTTCCAGGCTTCCAGGCAGTACGTGTTGGGACAGTAGGGACACCCATTGGTACCCTGACTTTGACCTGCGCTTATAGAACCAATCTGGCCTTCATGTCCACTAGGTAAGCCCAGTCACCTCATGTATGCAGCGAGCTGGTAGCCTCCCTGTAATGTCTACACCACTATTCACACCCGTCGATGATCATGCACCTCCATTATACTAATTTTGTATGCCAATATCCCCACACTGAAGGATATATTTGCCTACAAGATAGATAAGTGAGGGTCTGTAGGAGAGCAAGGCCCAGCAGCTCAATAACGTCAATGTGTTTATTGCATTTCAGGCAGTATGAGAGGACCCAGCCCATCATGGGGATTATTATTGATCATTTTGTTGACCGACCTTTCCCCAGCACCTCACACATGCATCCCTGCAACTACAGGTGAGGACACAGGCAGCATGCACACATAATGTCTCTAGACATCTGCTCAGAGTCTCCCCACATAACACATAGGACATATGTTCTAGCTCATGGCAACCTTTCCTACCCCCTATATGATCCAAGGCAACATCACATGCAAAATCCCAGTGTGTTATATGGTTAAATGGATGGATGACTTCTCTAAAACAAGGAAAGCCTAGAATTACCAGAATTCCTCTAGAATATCACATTTCCGTTAGGGGATAAATGCTGGACTATAGGGGGACAATTATTGGAGTTACCTTAGAACTGGAGAAAGGAGGGACATGGAAACCAAACTGCAAGAATAAGACCAGGTATAGTGGAACGGGGTACAATCATGAACACAGAGGGGCACATTTACTTACCTGTCCCGTTGCCGCCGCCGATCCGGAATGTCCGACAAGGATTCGGGTCTGCCGCGATTCACTAAGATTCCTGCATTCCCCTGCTCAGGTCCGCCAGAGTTCACCTTCTTCCCGGTGCATGTGATTGCTGATCTTGCGACACAATTTGATTTTTAAATTCTGTGGTTTGTCCGAATCAGTCAGGTTGTCCGACGTCCACGCCCCCCGATTTGTGTCGCATGGAACCCGGCACCGATGTGCCACATTCCGATCGCGTGCGCCAAAAACCCGGGGCAATTAAGGGCAAAACGGTAAAAAGTCGGGAAACCCGATGAAAATGCGGTGTTCGGACCCTTAGTAAATGTGCCCCAGAGTCTCTGTTCAGTAGGGGACCGACAGACTTTGAGTAGGGCAGCAGGACACTTGCTGGACCGTAACTAGGATCCTGCAGTTCTGGGGGAAACGGAGGACACTAGACCCCAATTTTGGTGATCGGCGGAGTTCCAACCAATCATACAAAACTGGGCCTGTTACAGGAAATAAATTTTAGTTAATAATAATTCCTTTATTTATACAGCGCACACAGATTACGCAGCACTACACAGAGTTTGCCAAATCGGTACCTGTCTCCAATGGGGCTCACAATCTAATCAACCTACCAGTGTGGGAGGAAACCGGAGGACCCGGAGGAAACCTATGCAAACACATAGAGAACATACAAACTCTTTGCAGATGTTGATCCTGGGGCATGAACTCGGGTCCCCAGCGCTGCAAGGCTGTAATGTTAACCACTTAGCCACTGTGCCATTGATCTGTGCATAAAGATGGGTGTTCCTGTTTAGCTGAAAGAACAAACTTCCCCGATGAGAATAATAGGGCTCTATTATAATCCATGTAAAATGCAAAACCTAAGCCACACTTCTAAGAAATGTACACGTATGTGTCCCTCATCAGAGTTAGCCAATGCAGCCAGGGACCTAGATAGCTTTGTCGGACACCTAGATCTTTAGCTCTTGTGTCGGGGGAGAAAAGGACTGAGCAGCTGGATACAACATGCCCAATCCTTCATAGCGGAGACAAGTTTCCTGCAGCTATGCCTGACCAGGGCTTATTCTCTCCCCCCCCCCCCCCCTTATTTAGAACATATGTGCATGTATAGGGGGGAGTCAGGAGAAGTAGCATTGGCCCAATCAAGCGACCAGGCGACTGCTATGTAAAGCATATGGGCATCTTTAACCTATAGGTCTGTGACCTTTTGCCTTTGAGAACTACCTGTAACCTCACATTACACTTGTCAGCTCAGAGGAAATCTTCTTCCAGGTTGTTATAATTGATCACTTATCCTTGAGCGGTAGATTTGTGGTGGTCCGATACCAGGCACCCCCTTGCTTGTTGAGAGAGGCTGTAGCCTCTTCCCTCATCCAGAACAGCGCCTTCTAGTATATTGTGTCCAAGCATTAGATTGTAGTGTTCTAGGGGTAGAGCGCCCCTTTTTCTATCTGGGATCATTCCTTGGATTTTGTTTATATGTTTCCTAACAGGGTGACGGAGGAGACGGGAGCTGTATACCCTTCTGTGGAGGATTCCCAAAATATTTGTGCCACCTCCTTTTCTACATCCCCTCCATCACAGGTAAATTTGTTCTTTCTAGCCAATCATACTGATACATTGTTCATGGATCCATTCCGCCACATAAACAGAGATAGGGATCCAAAATTACAAGTCAAAGCTCGCATCAGAGACTTCCTGCAACCACCACTAGAGGGAGTGCACTCCTTATTTTATTTTTGTTCTTGAGTTTAACCCCTTCAGGACAGGCCTATCATATCCTTCATAACCAAAGCAATCTTTACAATTTTTGCAATACCAAATTCTGAAAGCCATAACTTTTTCATTTTGGTATGACGAATTGCATTTTTGTCTTATTGTAGATAAAATTTAGTAACTCTTTCCCAGCAAGAATAAAAATAAAAAAACAGCACTTTTACCTCTCTTCTTTTAGTCTTCATTCTCATGACCGTATAAGGCAGCCGTAGGCTAGCCACAGAAATTGCGGCTAACTCATAGCCACTATTGACTTCTATTTTCCACAGTACACCTTCATCCTTCCCATCAGTGACCCCAGGGTCATTGGGGGAAAAGGGCGAGGTTCATAAATATTTGATAGCAATTCAAACTGGCACATTGAGAGCTGTCCTATGTTTTCGCTGTAGACAGACAGGATTTATTTTTTTTATAGCCTATTTAGGGCTAAATGTAATCACAACTCTGACCTATATGAAGATACGTTATGAAATGAATCAATACAGGGTTTGGTGCAGGCAGTGGTAAATTTAAATCCCACCACTGCTCCGTTGGTCCCTGTCAGTCCTTCAGCGGTGAAATCTCATACATCATAGTCCTGTGTAAGCGCCACTGCTGTGGTCACATGGACGATGTATGTTATGTCATCAATTCAGGAGTGGCGGTAAGTATAGACAAATTATTATATATCCTGCCCATAGGGAATTTAAAAAAAAATAATAAAATTGCAGACTAACCCTTTAATGTAGAATCTGGTTTGAGCAATTTTAACCAGAAAAACACCAACAGAATAAAAATGCTGAGTGTGAATCCAGCCTGAAGCTTTAGTGAAGTGAAGCCTGGTATCTGCTATCATTTCTTACCTGTCTGCTCTCTCTTTCTGTCTCTGTCTGTCTCTGACTTATTGTGTGTAGTGTGTGTTCACTCTCAGTAAGGCCCAGTGTCAGACAGCCACTCCTGTGGTTACGGACTCCCACAGGGTCCTGACGATGGGACTGACCTTTCCTTACCAAGTGAGTCCAATATGGGCGTGTATGGTGTAATGATGAGATATACTAATGGAATCGCTCTAGGCTTATGTCTTGTGGGGGACATTTTCTTGCAGCCATATTGGGTCGGCAATATGTAGTGTATTTGTAGACTCCCACTAAATGTCAATACTAAATGATGAGGTTCATGTTCCTATAATCTAAGGGTTACATCACAGTCTCTCCGCACAGTGGAAAGCGTCAGGGAGGGAGTGTGATAATCGCTTATTAATCTTGCATTTCCCTTCTTCCATTTCTTTCTCTCTCGCTTTCCAGCTGTACAGCTCTCGCCTCTCTTACCAGCCAGCTGCCCTTGGAGCTGGATCCTCTGACCTGGGCTATCCTGTGGCCTTGGCTGCTGGAGTGAGTGCTACCCTACCACACCAGGTACTCCTCTGGACGGCCACACAGGTTTATAGGGAGGTGGTGAATCTGATTTGGTTACTGATAACGATCTATGTACATAGGTTGCATTACTCCTACATATAATAACCATAGTGAATCCAGATCATCACAAGAGATAGAAAATTAGGGGCCATGTATTTATTCAGATATTCCTCCCTCTAAGCCTGTGCTGCTGTTGGAAGCTGTCAGATGTGCACCTAGTATAGTATATCAGGGGTGGGAGAGGTTTATATGGGGTAAGACTAGTACCGGGCGCTGTACTATGCCTTCTGTCGCTGTTTTCTTCTGTGCTTTGTAATCCTAAAGCCAATCGGATTACATTTCTACTGCATAGAATATATTGGAATAGTTATTGTTCCTTTTATAGGGAGAGTAATTCCCTGTCTACATAGTTAGAGGTGCTGTCAGCTGCCGTCTATAAGTGCCCCTGTGGGATCTTATGTGGTCCCATGCAGCTTAGTAGGGGACCGCAGCCAGCCCCAGTCAGAAGAATATGTCCACCATGCCCATCCCTTTAAACCTGAGGGACTAGACGTTTCTATTTGAGGATAGATAAAAATGAGACCCAATGCTGAATCGGAGTACTGGCCCTTCTAGTCTTAGCATTATGGGGGTTGCAGTCGTAGAGGTCCCTCATTAATCATAACTTCATTTGCCTTGCCTTTACATACGAAAATACCTCAGTAAGAGTTTCCCTTGCATAGGGTGTTTAAAGGAACCAAGGTCGGGGCTGCTAATCCAGTATCATTGTCCTTTTGCTTCTCGGGTTCAGTGCCCCAAACATATTGACCCCAGTCCAGATGGTCACCCCTTATGCACTTTTTTTAAAACTCTTCATCCCATGCGCTTGCATTGGCTGTGAAATAAGTTTCCTTGTATGTTGTAAAATTTTTCCTATTTAGGTTTAATCCACGTGTTTGTTCACTTGCAGATGATAGTGCCAGGTAAGGAGGGGGGTCTGCCTAATATCACCATGCACCCTGCACATGGCACCCAAGCAGATCATGACCGAGCGGTTCTGACTTCACCATCACATGTACCCGGCAACACCTCCAGCAGGTAGGTTGCCAACTATACATCTGTAGATCTCCAAGTCTGCAGAATCGTCCTTAACATAGTCTTGTTTTATATGTAGTGAGGAAGCGGATATCCCGTCTGGAAGCAGCACCGGTGGAAGCGGAAAGTCTCCACATGTACTTTTCACCCGTAAAGTAGGAGCCTTTGTGGACAAACCTTCCCCTCAGGTAAGTGATCGCTGCTTTAAAGGATGTAACTGTCTGATGATCCTATTATATCAAATTGTTTGCCATCCATTCACAGGTCACTTACGCCAGTACAGATATACCGTTTTCTGTTTTTGCACCAAGACTGAATGAAGTAGAGGACACTGACCCAATGGTACGTTCTCTACCCCTTACCCTAGTCACGCTAAGTGCTACCACTCTACCCACTCATATGTTCAGATATTCTTTCGATTCTACAGATAATGCAATTTCTTCCTCCAGGTGGTCTGCCCCGAGACCCCAGAGGAGGTGTCCCCAGATGCCCGCAGCCTGCAGAGTTCCTGCTCAAGCAACGAGGTGCCGCAGGATGACTTTGTTATGGTGGACTTTGTAAGTGATACCAATGTATTTGACAATTGCAATTGTCCAACTTGGTCTGAGTTTTGCTGTTCTGTCCTTCTCTGTGGGACTGCGGGAGATGGCCAAGTGCTGTATTCAGCAGTCCCTTGGACACGACTGCTGCTCCATTTATATGGGGGGTATGAGCATGATCAGTGGGGACCCATTATTTAGACTATTATCAGATGCCTATATATATATATATATATATATATATGGGACATCCATATTCAGTATTTACGCGCAGGCCGGAAAAAGAAACTGGAACGCAGGCCTGGGTCCCTGGGTGGGAAGGACAAGCTCAGGTTTCCTTTTCTTCTAACATTATCCTTTATTCCTTGGGATTGCCCATATAATGAGATAAAGTGGAGCAACCCTGAGATCTGCCCTTCTTCCTCTTACACTAGCAAAGTCCATCTTATAAACAAAAAAATTTATTGTATTCACACCG
This sequence comes from Engystomops pustulosus, assembly GCA_019512145.1. Lineage (NCBI taxonomy): Eukaryota > Metazoa > Chordata > Amphibia > Anura > Leptodactylidae > Engystomops > Engystomops pustulosus. Next base: position 155,805,943 of record CM033647.1, on the reverse strand, counting down.
AAAACAATACAAATATGGTCAGCTCACCTTATGGTGCACTGAAAACAAGGCGCACAGAGGAAGGAAACCGCATCGGCCAACGATGTGAATATGATCCAAGGGAAGAAATTTACTCATCCTGCACACAAAAAAATATGGTCAAAAAATCTTGGTTCCTTTATTTGATCCGTACTGGTACAAAGATACTTTTTTACGCTATTATTGGATTGTAAGAAAAACCAACGCATATTAGGCTTTTACATGATCTACTTTTTACACTATTATTGGATTTTATCTTTGTGCTAGTATGGATTAAATAAAGGAACCGAGATTTTTATACCACTTTTTTTTTTTTTTTTGTACAAAATTGAGTAATGTAACCGACTGGCGTGACCATTACCCCCTCTTTCGGGTCCTCGCACTTTGCCGTTTTATAATTCGGTGAATAGTTTCTTTAAAATGAAGCAGGTAAAATCTTGACTAAAATCCCAACAACAAGTGAGACTTGATTGCAATTTTCTTTTCAGAGGCCGGCTTTTTCCAAGGACGACCTTCCTATGGATGTGGGGACCTTCTACCGGGAGTTTCAGAACCCGCCACAGCTGAGCAGCCTTTCTATTGACATCGCTGTCCAGTCAATGGCTGAAGACCTGGTGAGATGTTGTAGTTAAAGGTTATTTGAGTTAGAAGAATAGAAATCTGTTAAATAATGATGCTAGACACCCTAGAGGGCCTAGGAGAGGTCATCTCCTGCACATACTGCTCAGTGTGATTTTCCTACACCATTATTAATGGGTGGTGTAGTTATCACTATGCGTTGTGTTCACATGACTTTTCTGCCATCATCCACTAAAATGGAACCACTATAGATATTTAAATTTGGGTCTGACTTTGCACGTTCTTTCATATGCAAACTGCTGGCACAGGTATTTAAATGGAACCTGTCACCAGGGACCTCGTTTTCACTGAAGACAGGTTGCAAAAGCTTATTACACCTGCAGTGCAAATATGATGTCAGCTCACCAGGCTGTGAGCTCTGTGAAGGAGCAGGAGGGGGGAGCTGTACAGGAGCATAAAGGTGGGGGCTGAGAGCTGAGGAGTGAGTAACACAGACAAGGCACATGTTCTTTTTTTGAAATGCAGCCAAACCAAAGCCCAACCCTTGGGACTACACAGAGGATTCTGTCAGGGTGCAAGGTAAGTTATAAAACAATTATATTGTAATGCAAATACTTAGAGGAGGCAGAAAGACATATTTGCACTGCAGCTGTGATGGGCTGCTCCAACCTGTCTTTAGTGAAAATGAGGTCCCTGGTGACAGGTTCCCTTTTGAAGAAGTGCGCGAGACAAGTTTGTGGCGCACGCTGCAATATGCCCAATGCAACAAAAATTTTTGCACTGAAAGGGGTGTTCCGGTGCTCATCTGGACTGTGCACCACATTTATCATGCAACAACTGACAGAAGTGTGTCTCATGCCCCATGTTAAAGGTGCACCAAAAAAAAGTTGGTGCACTCTGTCGGAGCAGTGCTGGGGCGCCAGATTCATGATGAACGTGCGCCAGAAATCCTAAATCTGGCGCCCCCTGCACATTACACAGGGAAACACGTTTTTTAATAAATGTGGGCTATAGTCTAATGTCCTCTATCTCCCCCTTACAGGATTCACTTCCGGAGAAGTTGGCCATGCATGAAAAAAACATGGAGGAGTTTGATGCGTTTGTTGAATCCCTGCAGTGATCTGTGGGATCCCGAGCTGGGGGGACTCTTCCTATAGGAGTTGGAGCATCTCCAGTTGCCCATTGTCGCTCTTCAAACTCAGGCCATTATTTTTCGTTGTGCCCCTACTCGTAATTCTTCTTCCCAGAAGCACTTTGTGGACTTCTGTAAGGCCTTCTTGTAGCACAGCTGCTTCCTGTACAGAACTCGCTGAGGACGGGAGTCATTGCCTCATCAGAACGGATCTGGTAGGAGGTCACAAGACGAGGTGTAAGGAGGGACACCTTAGTAGTCACTTACTGTAAATATAATGCTGTGTTCCAGGACAATGACTGCCAGGCTGCACTGCACCTTATACGCCCCCTGCAGGGCGATGTGCGCTTGTAAGTTCAGCACTACCATGATATGGTCACCCCTAACGTGTCTTGCCTGTCTCCACCTCAGGTATGCAAATAAGATGGGGGTCTCCTTATTTACACTTCTCGCAAGTCTTCATTGACGCCGTGCTGTTTCTTAAAGGGGAGGGTCTTCATTAGCCCACTATCCAGCCAATACAGCTGAACACTATCCAGCTGATACAGCTGAGCTACTAATGACCAATCCTATGGATATGTCATTAATAGTTAAAGGGTGAAAAAATACCCCTTTAAGGTCCAGCCCTTGTTTTTTTCTTAACTCACTGCTGCCCCTAGTGGCCAAACTGCATAATTACAGCATCACCTATAAGCAAATAATATCTGAAGGGTTTCCGCAGACTGATCCGAGTTAGAACCCACTTCTGATTTCTCTACACTTTGTTGTATATTATAACACTAACAAGAATTCTTCATAACCGTATATTAGGAGGCGTTCAGGTACTCCTTAGGGTAGGTGTGTCTGCTGGAGTTGGGTTAATACGGGCTTCTTCACACACACACATACATTTTGCTGTCTAGCGTATCGTAGGAATCTGTGGAGGGTTTATTGCTGCTACCCCACCCCCTCCCAGGAAGCCCCCAATGCATCCGGATGGTAAAAATCCAGCACTGTTCTAATGAAAGATGTCATTCAGATGTATTATAAAATAAATCTATGTATTTCCAAGATCTGCGCAGCCTCTTTGTTTCTTTGTCTTGTAGGACAGAATGAAAGAAAGTGCGCCAACGCGTTTCGGAACTAAATATTGTTTAATAAAAGGGATAGGTAGGTTTAGTTGTAAGGTAAGTGTATCTACTACATCATAAACCATGAGTTATTATTATAGAACATAGTTTTAGTGATTGTAGCAGAGCATAAACCTACGTCCAGGTTTGCAGCCTGCATTATGAGGTTAGGATGAGCCGTAGCGAGTGATGGATCTCTGTGCTGACATCTAGGAACACATTGTACAGGTTGTACTATGGGAAAGTATATGGATGGACGGCAGCCAAGAACTGCATGTAGTCAGGGTGCCGCACCAATCATATTGTGATAGCTATGCAAAATGTGTCTATTGCACGTCAGAACTGCCATAGATCAGACACAACCTACATATAAGGAGCCATGCAATGTACGGAAGTTAAAGGGGATGTCCAGGATTATAACAGCGCCACACCTGGCCATTCATTGGTTGTGTCTGGTATGGATTTCTATACACCCATGTAAAGTGTACAATCCTGGCACACAAGATAATTTTGATGCAAAAAGTGAAGGCTCTTTATTGCGGCAACCCATGAAATGGTCTTTAGGAAAAGAAAAAAAAATGCAAACATGTTTTTCTATCCTGCACCAACCCCTTAAAGATAGTGTCTGAGAGTTACTGTAATTTCCTACATTTTAATGGCCTCAGATAGATGTTACATATTGCAAATAAGATCCACTGGCCCAGCTCAGGTGAGTAATTGTGCGTGTGTTTTTAGTAGGAAGATGGCGCCATCCTCTGCATAGTGGCCATGCTGAGTTACTGCAGCTCAGCTCCTATTTACCTGAATGGGAGCTGAGCTGCACATCCCTGGTATAGTCGCCATACAATGGATACTTGTTTCTGGTGCCTGGAGGAAGCCAAAACAATAGAGCCACATGTGGTCTGGGGGTGAGACCCCACTAATCATACAAGAAACCCCCTTTAAAAAGAACTTCTTGCTTTTTCCTTACACATTTACTTTAATAAACACTTAAATTCTTCCAAAAACAAATATCAATTTTGGGGCAGATTTTCATAACACATGATTATGTTGCTCCTCCGTTATTATTCCTGAACAAGTGGGTGTCACTGGTACAGAGCATACAGCAGACACAGACATTATCCAATCCGAGCCGACGATGAAGGGATACGCCCCTTTGACTAGGGAAACATAAACACCTAGTTGTATTATTAGATATACAGGAGGAATAACAGAGCAATGTAAAGATCTACAAAAGATTCTGTATATTTAGGGAATACAAGTATTTTCAAGAGTGAACGCAGAAATTCAGTGTCATTCGGCTTTCCAAAGAACCTGCATATCCTATAAAACTGCAAGTTTTGCAGCGTTGGCCTCTCACTTTACTTCTGTGCCTGTGTAAAGATCACAAAGGATCTCGAAAGTTCTGTTTGTTCCTGTTCTAAATGAATAATATACAAGGAAGCTGCGGATGAGCAGTGTCATAAATCTCTGGCAGATAAGGAGAAGTGAATGCGGTCAAGGCAAAGTGGATTTAAAGGGCAAGATGACATTTCTAGACTCACAATATGGGTTAAAAGGGGTTCTCCCCCTGTTGAAAAATTTGGCTGTTTTCTTCCAAAAACGGCGCCACGCCTGACCCTGGGTAGTGTGTGGTATTGCTAACTAAGCTCCATGAGCTGCAGTACCTGCACAGACCATGGTCAGTTGTGGCGCTGTTTTTGGAAGAAAGCAGCCATATTTTTCAACCTCAGGAGAACCCCTTTAACTCTAAGGTGTTCTCTGATCTTACCCTTTTAAGCTCCGGGACCAATCAGATATCTATGAAAGGCTCCAACCGCTAAGGATGGAACAAGGAACGATTCAATATTTACGATTCATCGCAGACAACCATTAAATTTAAAGGGGTTTTCTTTGCTTCTGCTATTTCTCAGATTGATGATCAGTATAAGGGGGTCTGAACCCCAAAACCAGCATTCATCTGCTTTTCTGGCTACCCCTGGGTGTTTTGGGCAGTAATAAAGCAGAAAGAACTGGAAGCATTGTATAGTGGCTGAGTGAGGGTACTGCAACTTAACTCACACTTATGTAAACAGTGGCTAGACTGCAGTTCCCTGCCCTGCCACTACAGGGTGGATGGGCCCATTGTGCCCCATTGCGCCAGAAAATCTTTTTTTCCTCTCCATAGGTCAATCCCTATGGTATATGTCATCAGCCTTTCAACATGTCCACAATGTCTGTAGGATCGTGTACCTCCATGAATTAGAAACCTGTGAATGGGGCCTTACAACCCCTCTGCCTATTGAGAACACATGCATGCTCAGCCAAGCCAATGACTGTCTATTGCTGGGGCTACTTTCCAATTTTATCTGCACTAGTCATCACTCTTGGAAGTCAATAAGATGACATTGGGGCACAGCCTGACCCTAGTCGCTCATTTTGGACCTGTGACAGCTGTGGTGGCCAGGTAACCCTCCTCTAATGGGAACACCTTGCCAAAGGTAACTAAAACCCAATGGTCTTTTTGGATTGACTCCCTTGTATCCCTTCACCGAATACAAGTTATACATGGCGCCAAATTCATATTCCTCTATGGATGCGACTCTTCCTGTGTAATATCTTGCACAAAATTTAATTGCAATATAGTATTTTTCTTGAAAAAATAACAAAAATGACATAAAATTGCCAAAAAAAATTTAATTGTTTATTAAACTAGCAGTCCCCCTAGGTAAGGGATGATATGTCCTTTCTAAAATTCACCTTCTTTTATGTGAAATCTCATCCGTTTACCTAAAAAAAATAAAAATTCCGTGTGAAAATGAGCAGAGAAGAGTCATATTTTCCTGAAATGACTCAACTTTAGAGATTGCAGGCGGAGGGTCACTTTAGGGGCCTCAATCAATGCAGGAACTGGATCTTTATTTACAGCTCACAATTCCTCCCTATTTCTATAATTAGCTGTATATTTTGTTCTGGGAACCTTATAGGATCTGAAAGATAATATTCTTATCTTTAATATGACATAAGCAGCGTGTTTTTAGGTGCTATAGAACTGAAGAAAGGGGCTTCCAACGTGATTCCCCCCTGCAGTCTCTAAACTTGATTCATCTCAGATAAAATCTGACTCATCTCTGCTTATTGTCACATGGAGGTAATTTTTTTTAAAATAGGTAAATGGGGGGAGATTTCACATAAAAGAGGGAATTCTAGGAAGGACATGTCATCCCCTACCTGAGGGGGCAGGTAGTCCTCCCTGCTGTGTTTTCCTGTCCTGGTGACCTCCTGACCCACTGTCCCTGTAATCTGAGGACTGTACCAGATGTTCTATAGAATGGAATGTACACAAACCGCATGTGTTCTCATGTGACCCTACAGGATATAGCAGGAAGTGGGGGGTGGGGGCTAAACCGGCTTCAGAGACCACCCTATACCTTGTTTCCAAGGTTAATGATCTCCTTACAATCATCATTGTCCTTGTTATCTACAGACAAATTAATCTCGCCTCTCGGTCACCCTGAAGGGTTAATAGGACAATGCCCCGGGGATGGGAGTGCCTACATGTTGTTTGTAGATATAGAACCAGAAGCCAATCAGAACATCACCTCCGGGGGCCCGCAGTCATCTCCGCACCCCATTGGTGGAGTCCGAAACTCCTTCATTGGGTGATAGGCGCAAGTTTTCGAGAACAAGCAAAGTAATCATGAGAGGTAGACGAGGACAACAACTCACTGACACCAGGTAAGAAAATAGCATGGGTATATACTACGTCTCACCCGTATATACAGGGTATGTCTCACAGACTGTAAGCTCTTGTGTCCCCCCTCATCCTCATAGACTGTAAGCTCTTGTGTGACCCCCTCATCCTCATAGACTGTAAGCTCTTTGTGCCCCCCCCCTCCTCCTCAGAGACTTTCATCTCTTGTGTCCCCCCGCCCCCCCCCTCATCCTCATAGACTGTAGCTCTTCTTGTGAGCAGGACCCTCATCCCCTCAGACGGTAAGCTGCTTGTGTCAACCCCCTCATCCTCATAGACTGTAAGCCTTGTGTCCCCCCCTCATCTCATAGATACTGTATGCTCTTGTCCCCTCAATCCTCAATGGACTGTAAAGCTCTCTGTGTCCCGCCTCATCCTCCTAGCTGTAAGCTCTTGTGTTCCCTGACACACCTTGCTTGTAACATCTTGAGTCCCCCTATATCCCTCATAGACTGTAAGCTTTGTGCCCCCCTCCTCCTCAGTAACTGAAGCTTTGTGCCCCCCCCCTCACTCCTATAGACTGTAAGCTCTAGTGTCACCCCCCCTAACCTCATTAGGACTGTAATCTTGTGCGTCACCCTCCTCCTCCTAGACTGTAAGCTCTTGTGTTCACCCCCCTCAGTCCTCATAGACTGTTACTCTCTGTGTCCCCCCCGCCCCTTCCTCTCATAGCCTGTAAGCTCTTGTGGGTCACCCCCTCACCTCATAGACGTAAGCTCTTGTGAAACAGGACCCTCATCCCCATAAGACTGTAGCCTCTTGTTGTCACCAGTCACCCCCTCATCCTCTATACTGTAAGCTCTTTTTTGTCACCCCCCATCATCCTCATGACTGTAAGCTTTTGTGTCCCCCTCATCCCATAGACTGTAAGGTTCCTGTGTCAACCGCCTCCTCCTCATAGACTGTAAGCTTCTTGTGCCCCCCCCCCCTCATCCTCATAGACTGTTATCAATCTCTTGTTTGCCCCCCCCCCCCTCATCCTCATAGACTGTAAGCTCTTGTGCCCCCCCCTCATCCCCTCATAGACTGTAAAGCTTTGGTCCCCCCCCCCCCCCCTCCATGCATCATAATACTGGTAAGCTCTTGTGTCCCCCCCCCCCCCCTCCTCCTCATAGCCCATGAGCGAACCTATGCACTGGTGCCAGAGGTGGCACTCAGAGCGCTTTCTGTGGCACTCAGGCCAACAGCCCCAGGACAGAGTCACCAAAGAGGAACAAATCCTTAAATCTTCCTGCAGTTCCCAGCCACTTATGCGTGCTGCTCACAGCACTATTTTACAGCGACACGTCATTGACTGTGTGGAAACTCTGAAAAGTGAGAAGGTGGACATTGCTGCATTATCTTTGGAGGTCCCCTCATGCTGGACCCACCATTCTTTCTAAAACAGAGAGACCCTTGAGAGAAGCCTACAATGATAGTCCTTGAATTTGCCCACCTTGTTTCAACTGTATTGTTTGGGCCTCATGCTTCCGATACAATTAAAGAAGTGGAAGAACAGGCAGCATATTACTCGCTTAAAATGGCCGTTGGCACAGTCAGGTTAAATCATTGGGTTTTTGGTTGTAGTTTGGGGCCTTGGGGTTCTAAAGGTGGTCGCCATCACTGTCATAAGACTGTAAGCTCTTGTGCCCCCCCCCCCCTCATCCTCATAGACTTTGCTCTTGTGTCACCCCCCTCATCCTCATAGACTTTAGCTCTTCTTTCCCCTCCCCCCCCGCCCGCCCCCCTCAATCCTCTAGACTGTAAGCTCTTGTGAGCAGGGCCCAGCATATGCATTGTGTAGTGTATACTGTGTACAGGAAGCTGAGATTTGGGAGCTGTTTGACTGGTTTTTCCACCTGGGGGTCATTGCTCTTCATTTTGGTGACTACAGAGTCTCCCATAGGGACAGATAAAGCCGCCATATAGTGCACAAAACCCTTCACACAGCACCTTGTACCTCATAGGTCCTTGTAAGGACCTTCTAAGGTCATAAGAGAGAGAGAGAGCGAAAGGTTAACTCTCCCCTACACGTTCTAAGTTCTGATCCGTTGAGTCATATTCACATTTATTGGATGTTACTTTAAGAAACCAGATAGGAGAGTCCGTCTTGTTCCCCTGAAAGATGGGAAGTGTCTTTCGCAGGGGGTTAAAAACCTGTTCCAAAAACAGTGCGTTCATTCATTTTTATATAGTCAGGCTGCAATACCTGCACCAGCCATAGTCAGGGGTGGCGCTGTGTGTTTTTTTTTTTTAAAGAAGTCCTGTTTTTGCAGCCCCTTTAAGGGGAGCTATATATATATATATATATATATATATATATATATATATAGCCTCCTACTTTATGTGGATGGGGCTGCTCTATACAACCCCCAAAGCAATGAATGGATTGCAAATGAGGTGTCTAACTCCAGAGTACATGCACACTCGGCCCGAGTTCTGGTGTTTGTGGAGGAATGGTATATAGGTCATCTCTACACACCTTGACATATAGGTTACCCTATGTCATAGCCTTGGGTGATAAGGTACAGTAACGCCCTCCCCGCAGAGCAGTACAGTAGGTGAGTAGTCACTTATTAAGCTCTTGTTTACATGAATGATGGTAGTCGTAAGGAATGTGGACTGTATACAGTGTATATATATCACGTGCTATACATTCCTATACAACGTCCTATGCTATCCCCATACCATATGGATACTATTCTGTCCTATACCGATTTTATATCAGAACCAGAAACAGCACCACATCTGTCCACAGGTCATGTCTGATATTACAGCTCATCCTAATTCACATCAATAAATCCAAGCCGCAATACCGGACACAAACAGGTGGGGAGCTGTTTCAGGAAGAAAGCCGCTATGTCTTTCTGTACAACCCACATAAGCTTTGATATTTTTGGACCTCCACTGTAGTGCTAATGTATTGCTTGTATTTTATAAATGTAGGACCAGACTATCGATGCCCCCGATGCCACGCGGGTATGTGAAGGAAAACTGGTTGTGGGAAGCCAATGAACAGTGGCCATCAGTTGCGTTGTCCCATGATAGAAAAGAAGTTTATTTCCATACAGATCCGATTTTGGAGAGCTGCGGTACAGCTGGGGTCCGGGCAGATACAGGTGAGAGACCGGTAACTTGAGCGATATGTTTGGTCCCCCAATAAATAGTTAAACTGAACGTGTAGAATCACTTAGCTAAGTGCTGTGCCCCTTTAACTGTGATGGGGTGGATTTACTCCAAAAGAAATTACTTAGGATCAGAGAATTCCGCAATGACATCCTCTGGATGCCAATACAGTGTAAAGCTGTGGCCGAGCATGAATCAATATACCCCTTGCTCTGTAATTCAGCATAGAGCCAGACTGTGCCCCTTCAACTGTGATGGGTTGGATTTACCCAAAAAGCAGCAGAAGAAATTATTTTGAATCCTAGAGATCAGATAATTGCACAATGACATCCTCTGGTTGCCAATACAGTGTAAAGCTGTGGCAGAGCATGAAGCAACATACCCCTTGCACTTTCATTCAGCATAGAGCCAGGCTGTGCCCCTTCAATTATGATGTATAGGTTGTATTCACCCAGAAAGCAGCTGATGAAATTATTTGAGGCACTAGAGATCAGAGGGTCTCACAATGACATCCTCTGGATGCCAATACAGGGTAAAGCTGTGGCAGAGCATAAATCAATATACTCGTTACATTTAGCATGGAGTGTGGCTGTGCCCCTTCAACTATAATGGGGAAGATTGATCTTCAGGATCCCAAATAATTTCTTCAGCTCCTTTCTAGGTAAGAGGGTCCCACAATGACATACTCTAGATGCCAATACAGTGTAAAGCTGTGGTAGAGCATAAAGCAATATACCCCTTGCGCTTTCATCCAGCATAGAGCCAGACTGTGCTCCTTCAATTGTAATGAGTTGTATTCACCCTGAAAGCAGCTGAAGAAATTATTTGGGGACCTAGAGATCAGAGGGCCCCACAATGACATCCTCTGGATGCTAGTACAGTGTAAAGCTGTGGTAGAGCATAAAGCAATATACCCGTTACGCTGTCATTTAGCATAGAGTGTAGCTGTGCCCCTTCAACTATGATGGGCTGGATTTACCTAGAAAGCAGCTGAAGACATTATTTGGGATCCTGAAGATCAGAGGGTCCCATGGTGACATTCTCTGGATACCAATACAGTGTAAAACTGTGGCAGAGCAGAAAGCAATATACCTATTGCTCTGTCATTCAGTATAGAGCCAGGCAGGGCCCCTTGAACTATTATGGGACGGAGAAAGCAGCTTAAGAAATTATTTGGGGTCCTAGAGATCAGAGGGTCCCACAATGACATCCTCTGGCTGCCAATACAGGGTAAAGCTGTGGCAGAGCACGAAGCAATAAACTCCTTGCTCCGCCATTCTGAGTAAAGCTATGTGATATATAGAAATTCCAAATGCATAGCTTGGATTACAGCAGGAAATGAATTGTTATTCTTCTTCCAGGTTTCCTACAAGGAGAACATTACTGGGAGATAGAGTTTTTGGAGCCACCATCTGGATTCTCTGTTATGGTTGGCGTCGGCACCATTAGAGCTCCACTATGTGCCGGAAGCTTCCAGTATCTTAACTTATTAGGTAAGAGAAGGGTCACACGTATCAAAACTAATTATGTAAGATGTGCTCCGCCCACTTGACAGTCTATCTGAGATGCATCATGGCACCAAACTGATAAACGAAGCACAGATATGACATGGCTGGTGGTTGAACCTTCCTAATCTTTTCCCCCAATTGACTACTGTTTCTTCTTGACTCTTTCCAGGCCAAGATGGCGATAGCTGGGGCCTGTCCTATAAGGGCCACATCTGGCACGCAGGCACCAGCAGGCAGTACACGGAGCCCTTCTACGAGGAGGGGACGCTGATCGGGGTTCATCTCAACATGGAGGAGGGCACGTTGACGTTTTACAAAGACAGACAGAGTTTGGGGCTCGCCTTCACAGGACTTCACAAGGTATCGTCATAGGGGGTTATGGTCTGGGGGGGTCAAGATTTTGTGATTGTTGGGGATCCCAAGGCCTTCCTTTTCCTTGTCTGACCATCATCCATCTTCCTCAGGTCCAGCTTCCGTTATACCCCATGGTCTCCTCCACCAGTCCGGACACAGAGTTGGCCCTGGGATTACGTTGTTGCACATTACCCACGCTGGAGGAGCGCTGTCTCAGTACGCTGGCTCGTAACCTGTCACAGAAGGACTCTGCAGATCAGCTCCCTCTACCAACAGTGGTCAGGTGGAAGCTGAAGAGCTGGAAGAACTGGGATGTACTGACACATCAGCTGTAACGTACCAAGCCTTTGGTAGAGACTGCGTGACCAATAGGTCCTTGTATGACCCATACTGGTTGGACTATTCTGAGGTGTCCACCAGATATTAGGTCAAGCTTATAGACTGTGAAGACTGAGAAGGTCTCAAGGAAAATGTCACCCAGTGAGTTTCATGGTCCATGGGGGACTCCACTAACTGGGGGTACAACCGTAAAGATGGACCCAAGAGATTGTTGTTTTGATATAGTATCTACATAGGTTATGGTACCATCCAATCATCAGCAGTAGAGTTGGGGTAGAGGTGATGGCAAACCTGAGATATTACTCCACCTTAGCCGTAAGTAGGGACTCTTGTGAGGAATATAGGGAATTCCTTTGGACCAAAAAGAAACTGAAGAAAAGATCTGGGGTCCAAGAAATCAGAAGGTTCTACATTGACATCCTCTGGATGCCAATACAGTGTGAAGCTGTGGCAAAGCACGAAGCAATAGACACCTTGCTCTCCCACCTTTACCTTAAGTAGGGACTCATGCTCTCACATCCAGAATAGAACCAGGCTGTACCCCTTCAACTATGGTGGGGTGGATGTCCCCAGAAAGCAGCCAAAGAAATTACTTGGGGTCCCAGAGATCAGGGGGTCCTGCAATTGCAGCCTCTGGAGGCCAATACAGTGTAAAGCTGTGGCAGAGCACAAAGCAACAGGCTCCTTGTCCTCCAACCTTTACCCTAAGTAGGGACTCTTATGAGCAACATAGGAAAATCCTTGAGAACATGACCCATGGCTGCCCTGTAAATATCATAGTCAGGGGGGCAGTGCCCTTTTAGATATGGAAGTTAACATTTTGGGGGCACAAGGCTTGGGTGCTAGCCTCCCCTGTTATCTTAAGGGGTCTTCTTAGCCTATAACTATAATCTTTTTAAGATTAGCCCCCAGAGATGAAAATTGTCTTCAACCCTGATGTTTGTGATTCTTCATAAGAGTTGCTAAGGAGACTAGAGATTATACCATAGGTTATCGTCATATCACTGTATTTTTCTGTATTTGTATATTAAAGGTGATTTTTCGTAGGTTTCTGTTCCGTACTTTGCCCTCTCTAATTCCAATGTAAATAACGCACAGACGGTCTATAGGAGTTCAGACAATCGATCCCTATGTTTTGCTCTCCAGCTGTTGTTAGTCCATTACCTCCAGCATTCAGGTTTGAGAATTAAAGGGCTGGGGGAAGGGTCTTAAAGGGGTTTGTCTGGGTTATGCACAGGGCACATGGACAGGATTAATGATGTTATACAAGTATTATGGGATTATCACTGCACCATTAACCTAGTGTACGGCAGATCTGTATTGACTAGACGCCTGTTCACACTGCACCACCTCCACCATAGGCTTGTCTAGTGACAACAATAGTTGATACACAGCGATTCCTTGACATCTCAATATCATTGTCAGTCATATTTATTGCTCACATTTCATCTTAATTGAAGCCTCACAATGTCCAAATATCGTTGACCAATTACTAGGTGTTGTCTCGTCTCATGATGTCCAAATGTGAACAGCATGATAAGGAGGACTGTTTAAAAAAAATATTCTAGTTGAACTTGTAAATCTATTGGATGATTCATGGATCAAACACCTTTTGCTGTAAAACTTTTTTGTAATGTAACAGCAGGTTGTGCACAAAGTAATGAAACATTCAATAGCTGGACAATAGTTTAGAGAAGGTCAAAGTTCACCTGTGAAAGTGACAGGACATTTTAGATTCATCCTGAACTTTTTGGGAGAAGTGTATATGGTCCATGTACATATGGGGGGATATCACTGCTTCAACACCAGTTTTATGGATTAAGGGGGTGACTGCGCCGCCTCCACGCCATGTAGGCGGGTACAGGGCGCTCCCAACCCGTGTCTGCGGAATTTTGAAGAACCTCCAAACTTTATGTATCCGGTGGGACACAGGGGGCCTGGCCGCTATCTTACGCCAGCACTAAATCTCCCCTATGGTGCTTGGTGCACAAGGTGTGAACATCCTGAAATATAAGCAGAACTGATTGTGAAAGAGTTAATCTCTATACGTGCCTCGCAGCGTGTCATCATTTCGTGGGTTTTCATCATGTTGCATCATTGTGTGTAAGAGGCGTCCACATTCTTCCCGGGATCCGCTCCCATATTTCTCTTCACTGGAGGAAAGCAAATAAACCGCCATATAGTCACGACTCCTGGAACAAATTCGGAGAGGGGCAGAGGCAGAAAGCGGAGCTACATGAGTTATTAGATGGATGGGGCTTCATTTTAGTCCCAAATCAATCTACAATAAATTCTCCATTAAAAAAAATTAAAATAAAAGGAAAAAAAAAAAAAATCTGTCACTTTTTTTTTTTTTTTAGGAAACTTCTATAGGACTGGGATAATGCAGTCTCAGCAGTTTTTGTCCCTGAACTCAGCCTCCCCCCTCCCCCCCACACAAAAACCAAGATAAGAGTCAGGGGGAGAACACATATTGCACTAGTTTTTTTTTAAGAAACTGCAGAATCTGCAGATTTTTTTTTTTTTTTAAATTCTGAATTTGGGTTGTTAAAAAAAACCCAAAAACACTGTGCTGTAAGAAAAACACCAGAAGAATCAAGCACACATTGTAGCAAATGTATGGAAATTCTCTTTGCATTGGTGCCTGCGTCAACTTACAATTTAAGGAAATCCATCATAAAAAACCAGGGACATTCCTCATAGATCCAGGCACCGGGACTGTGGTCATCTTCTTATATTTGTTATCCATGGTCTCATTCCTAAAATTAACATTTTAGAATAATGCCAATGAGCATGACATGCTCCAGGGGTATTACCAGAGCCCCTCCATGCTGTAGATTGGCAGGCTGTTACACTGTGTGGTGAGCACTTCTCCCTCCCACTATGTGCTGAAACTTCCTCTGCTACAGTGAGATTGCATCAGGCTGAGGGAGCAAAAGATGAGACAGTGTAACAGCCTGTGAAGCTACAGCACAGAGGAGCTCTGATAGTGACCTCCAAGAGCCCTTCAGGCTTATATGCATCATTTTAAATGTTGATTTTAGAAAGGAGGAGGCCATGGATAACAAATATAAGAAGATTACCACAGTCACGGGTCCCTGGTTTATCGTGAGGGATTTTGATGTTAACCAAGAGGAGCCCCTTACAGACAGGGTGATACACAAGCGTTGGCTTTTCAAGGGTGGGGCTTATCTAAAAAGGCGTGTCTAATTATATACCCTCCCCTTAAGTCACCAGACCAAACCTCTAAATGTGTTTGTCTATGTGATTGTCCTTAACATGTTGTTGTGGTACTACAGGTGACAGCATGTCCTGGTTACTTCTACTGAGACATTGTGAAAGTTGTAGTTCTACATCTGCTTTTACCCATTGGAGGAAGTTACAGAGATTTACTTCATCAGTCTGATTAAAAACACTTGCATGCTTGATCAGGCCGAGGGTGCATGTGTGATGGTCGTGACTGTATAATCTTGGTTGTCCCTGTGCTCTCATGTGATGGCAGGAGATCACACATAAACATGTTTTTTACATGTAGAGTCTGTACCGGATGTAAACACCACATGACTGGACCCGGGACATTCTGTTTTACTACTTGTGAACTTTGTTCAAGACTCCCTCCCGAAACAATCGTGTGTGTGTGTGTGACACACCCCAGACCTGCAAATACGGCTACGAGGAAACAAACATTGGTATTCAGCAGGTACATCAATGTCACTTATTCCATATCCTGTTCATATAGGAGATGAGACCCTGGGGCATCAGCCCCTGGACCACCACCATTAACGGGAGTCCAGATCTCAGACATGTGTCCTGCTGCTCCATTCATAAATATGGAGTGTCCGAAATTGCTATAAGGGTATCTCTGTCACAATTATAGATAGGGAATGGGAGTACTGGAGAGAGACCCCAGCGCTGTGATTGGCAATTTCTGGCACCCCCATAGTATTGAAGGCAGGATATATGATCAACCTGACAATCCACTAATTAGTGAGAATGGACCCACCGTTCTTGTAATCTCCGTAACCTAGGGGCTAAAAATACTTGGTACAGCCCCTTTAAGGGGTCTCAGATGGGATATTCAGGAGACCCCCCTTGCACATGGTATAGTTGAGCCTAACAAGATCACTATTTTTATTATGCTTTCTTCTAAGCTCACTGTCGCCCTCTGCTGAGTGACAGTGGATAGCGCTGCATGAAAAGGGCTACTTTCTAGACAAAATACTTTTCACGATGGTCTTCCTGTCCCCTTGCCCTCACCCAATTTATGATGGGGGTCAATTATAAAGTGAACATTCACACTAGTTTTTTGGGAAAGTTTGTAAATCAGCCAAAGGCCAATGGCTTTGCCCTCGCTGCGTTCAAATTGCGCTTTGAGCTTGGTGTTTATACAGTGTTAACATAATTGAAAATGCATTTACACAACATTGTTAACATTATGTTAACGTGACGTTAACATTCTGTTTACATGTTTAAATGCAATGTTAATGTTGTGTAAAAACAAAATGTTAATGCAAACCGGTTCTAACCTGCAGCCTTTGAAATGCTTAACAAACTCTAAGTGTGAACACGGCCTTACAAATAAATGGCCCCAAGTGAAAGCTTAACTCATCCAATCACTGGGCAGCTTTCACTTTACACTACAATACACTGAGCTGTGATTGGTGGCTGGGGGTAACCATTTTAGTGCACTAGTCCTGGAACTGTCAGGCTTTGCTCATCGGTTATGTGTGAACATGCGCCAATGTATACGAGATAAAAGAATGCGCAGACCCAGGAGACGTTTTATGGACCGATTTTTATTTTATCTTCGAAGTACAAAACGTGAGGTTACAAGCAGAATAAAAATGTGATACGAAGCAGGAACAATATTTATACCAGATCACAACCACAGAGAGGAACAAGAGAAGAGGAGCGCGCATGCCGATGTCTGGTCATGTGACCGATGCAGGCGGCGCCCCCCTGTTGGCGGGTGGAGAGGGGAGGCCATGTCCATTCATACAACCATCAACACCCACACACTGACAACTATGGTTTCCCTTATGATTATGGGACGTAGTAGACTTAAAGGAACGCTCCAGGACACACGTGATAGGCCTATTCCAGAAAGAGGGGTGGAGCTTGATTTTCATGCTCCGCCCCTCAGGCACTGGCATTATAAATAGATCCGTTTTTGGCCGGGAGGGTGGATTTCCCATATAATCGGATTTGCAGGATAAAAGTTAAGGGTTGTAATGCGACCGGTTTCCATTCTTCAAGTCATTCAGCGCTAGAAAGTGAACATCATGGAATAATTTTATTCTAAAATCGTGTGCATAAAAATAAAAAAGTTTAAAAAAAAAGTAGTATTTTAGTATAATGCTTTAAAAAAAACAAAAAAAACCCAAACCCTCTCTCCATGGTAACAGACTACAATCCAAGCCAGCGTAGTCTGATCCCGTGATGATCTAACGTCTACCCAATATCAGCAGGAGAGTGTATACACAGATGGAAGGGAGTGATACAGGAGTCCAAGATCAGGGTTTTGACTATAGTCTGCAACCATGGACCCGCATTGGTGTGCACAGGAGCTGCATACACAAAACGGTAAGTGGGTTTTAGGTAAAAGTAAGGGCCAGGACCTCACACACAGCCATATATGGGATCAGAATCGCACACACTAAGGGTTATGGCACATGTCACATAGATCTTACATCGCAACGTGTAATATGGTTCCCACATGAGGCTTTTCTCGATACTCGATATGTCAGGGGTGATGATGTAAAGCGTAAAACTGGGTGGAAAGAGAAACCTCCCCTTTAATACACCCATTTAACGTAAAGGAACGCACTCGTCTGATAGGTAAAGCCTTTACACTGAGCAACAAAAGCGACACATCCGAGGCAAAACGTTCGGCAGTAAAACATTTTCATGTAAAAATACAAAAGTGGATTCATAAAATGCCATTTTTATAAGATCAGGAGGTGCAAAGGACTGGGTCAGGGGTCAGCCGCGCCAGGTCAGGGGTCAGCCGGGACAGATGACAGGCCACACAACATCTAGCTACACCGGGGATCTCCAGCAGCCATAGTGACTATTCTCCTCCTCACCACATTACCAGGCTCCACCAAATAAGTAGGACATGAAAAAAACACGAACAAGGCAAAGGCGAAATACACTGGATAGGCAGGACGCATCGCCGAGGAACCCCGGGCAAGTAATGTCCCTGGAGAGAAGTGTTAGTAGCAGCAGGAATGTAAAAAAAGATTCCAAGATTGTAGCGCTGTGGCCTCAAAAGCCGCTCCTCTCTGCTCAGAGTGACTGCTGCGGCATTCTACTAAAAGTCAGCTGCAGATGTTACTCAGAGCAAAGGGGAAGGGGCTATGGAGCAGCTCAAAGCAGAAAGTTAAGAGCATAGTAGTGTGAGGAAACTCTTTCAGAGCACTTAGAGACTAGAATTACTTTTTCACAGTCCTGCTGCTACTAACACACAGAAATCTATTATTACACATGTCTCTGGGGACCTATGACTGACTATATTTTAGTGGTGATAAGTGCAGAGTTTTGGTATGGGGGTCGCCTCCATGGTGCTGGGGGCATCACAGGAAGACTCCACTCAAAGATGATTCACTGAATTATAACTTGAGCAGGACCAGGAAGGAGGAGCAAAACTCTAGGTTCTAGGAATACAATGATAACGAGTCTTGCACCGGGCATTATTCAATGTATCAGCTTTGGCTGGAGTGTCCCTTTAATATTTGGTTTTCTCAGGTATCATGTATGATAATGAGCCTTGGTAAGCTTTCACATTTTTAGAGGGGGTCAAGACCGTGTGGGCAAACTCGCTTTAATGGCACCATTTTGGTTTGGAGCTCTGTAGCATGAAATGGAGATCTGATTGGGTGTGTAATGAAAAACTAAAAAATAAATTAGCCCAAATGTACCAAATTCTTACCCCGAGACCGGATGGAATCACTACGGTCACTACCTCAAAAATCAGGGAGCTGCATAAGAAGATGGGGCCATGAGCTACAAGACAAAACACTGCACGATCAAATCATCCTCTATAGCAAAGTGTCTCTTACAGCTCCCACAGGGACTGTCACCCAGCTTTCCGAGACACCTGACATTAACCGTAGCCATAGCCCTTGTCACCCAGCTTTCCGAGACACCTGACATTAACCATAGCCATAATCCTTGTCACCCAGCTTTCCGAGACACCTGACCGTAACGGCAGCCATAAAGTTTGCCTAACATATTTTTTTTTTTAAATGCCATATGTGGTTCGTTACAGTGAGAATCACTCAATGATCACTTACCAACAATTGTTTAACCTACCACAACCTATACCTCAAGTAATAAGAGCTGCCGAGCAAAGTTACAGGTCACAATCTGTAACCATTAAGAGACCACAGAGATGATGTCCGGTTCATGCAACTTCTCCAAACCTGAACCCAATAAGATAGACGTTACCTTTCTAAGTACAACCCGTTACAGTTCTGGTTCCTACAATGTTCTATGAAGCATCATGGGATGGATCATGATATCTCTACCCTTGGATTGTGGGTGCCTCCTCTTCATGGCTCCCCCATAGTCATCAATGAAAAATTTGTAAATATATAAAAAAATTTGGAGATTGCGTTTTTTTTTTTTTTGTTGGTAAAATCTAGTTAAAAGAATTTAAAAGCAAAATCACAAATAAAAATTTGATCGGCCATAACTTGCAGCTTAGGAATAATTGTGGGTATTGGATGCAGGGGACCAATGGTGCATGAGAATTGAAACGCAGACGATGAAAGGGGTGACACTGCTGGGGCAACCTGTGGGTCGCAATACGGTGCGGTGTTAGGATGAAACGTGATGCGGCTAAAATCACCTAAAACAAGGGAATGTCACGGAGAAGAAGTGAATGGAGAGAAGTCACCAGGGAGATCCCCTCAGTCATGTATAAGAGGACTACACGCCACAACACACCAACCTCACACCGACATTACCACCAAAGTGCTTCATGCCTACCAGAGGCATCAGCTGTCGCCTGTGCAGACACATGGATGGCTTCTGTGTGGGGGATGCATTGGAGATGCCAGCTCCAACGTGTCCTATAGGGGGAGCCACATGCACACACAGACAGACGCAGGACGGGACGGTGATGCGGTGGAGGTGGCAGTGACAGAGAGCTGCAGGGGAGGACATGCTGCTTTACAAGTGAATGTCCTCAAACAGCTCCTTCTGGTTGTCCAGTAGGAACTTTGTGAAGGTGTTGATGGGGTTAATGGCTTTCAGGGTCATGGCCACGTCTTTCGCCCAGAGGAGGTTTGGGCCGAACACCACGGCCAGGTTGGCGTTTGTCATCTTATTCTGTGCACTCCGAGCCGACACCTGAAGGAGATCAATTGCAAGTTATAGAAAGTAGAAGATCACATCCTTAGGCTGAATTCACACGTATTCCCAGGGGGGCATAGGCCCGGCACGCTGGAGTGGAGGAGGGGCGACCCCACCTATCTTTAAAGAGATGCCTGTGGTACGGCCATGCACATGGGGAAAGACAGGACACGTGTGGCACTGTATTGCTCCGTGCGGCCATTGCCGTCCATGGGGGATGCATGTACAGCCGCGAGCTTGCAGCCAAACATACTTCCCCCATACAATCGCGTGAATGCAGCCTAAGGGTACATTAAAACTGAAGGGTATGGCAGGCACACATTGACGCCGGGGAGAAGAGGAGGAGGAGGGGGTGAGCACCGTTCAGCCCCGCCCCTCTCCGTAGTAATATATGGCCACGGCTCCGTATTAAGTGAGAAATATAGGACACTTCCTATCTTTCTCCTTGCTGCCGTATGGCACCACGCGCCCATTGCCGGCTACGGGGGACGTATATACGCTGTATATACGTCTCCCATACGTGTGTGTGCATGTAGTCTTACTCTGTAATGTGGGAATCCACCTCCTTACCTCAACTAGGAAACTAATAAGGAACCGCAGAACCTCATAATTCTCTTCGGGCAGAGTCTTCAGAGCATCTTGAGTGGACTCCACCTGCTTCTCTGGCTCCAAGTCTACAAGATAGGAATAATAGGTTACAGAATAATACGAAGGATTGGGTTTTATGTCTACAAACTTCCTGCATTCCAGTGTATTCCAAGGAAATATTGAGTGTCTTGTAGTGAGCTCCTTAGCTCCCCCAAGTGGTGAATGCAAGGATTTTTGCATCCGAAAAAAATCACTGTAAGGGGCAATACCTACTCTGACAAGTGTTCCCTTTACACAATCTGACTGGTGTAATCGTCCTGATCCATCTTGCCCTGAAGGGGTTAATGTGCTGCTGACCCTTTTACTAACCAGCTCCTGCACAATGGGTGCCCAGAGTAATTGTACATCCTTCTTTCCACTTACTTGAAAAACCCACGACGTAATTGTAAAGGCTGAAGGTCAGCAGGGGCTCAGGAAGCTCGCGGAGGAAGGTCTTCAGGATGACGGCCGTCAGATGGACGTCTTCGTACTGGTTGAAGTCCACGGGGGTTCCTGGACACAGGATGTTATTATTTTTACAGCAGCTTTTACATTGATCTGTTGTTTGTAATCCGGTTAATTTTTTAGTGTTCTTGTTTACCTAAGTTTCAGACCCTCTGCATAAAGGGCATGCCCTCCCCCCACCAACATTCCCTATCCCTCCAAATTAGAAATCCCTATAGGGTTGGGGATCTTTGCTCTCCTACGAATTAAACCACTGTCTTCCTGGTGTGCCCCAGTGTTCACCAAGCAGCCACAATAAAGGTAGTATCGCCCACACACCTCCAGACCCGAGGAAGGATCTCCTAGAACTACACAACTTCCTGAATAATCCTCTGTGACCATACACTGCACACAACGAATATATCATATGGATATCGATGTCATGTCAACTCAAAAATCTGAACAGATGTAAATAATAACCTCCAGACTTGTCCAAGCCAGAAGCCCGGACTCAGAGATACAGCATCAAGGAAATACAGGGTTGTCTACTCATCACTATTTAGCGCACAGTGGATTACTTTGTGGAACTCAACCTTTTATGCAAATTTCATTCATTTCATTTCAGAAGTGAAAAGAGAAGGTGATAATAGTAAATGTTGTAATAAACTGTATTTTTTGTACTATAAAACACAACACCGATTTATTAATTGAAAAAAAGAGAAATATATTTGACACCAATTAAAAATAGGTGTCAGATTACATGGAGGTCTATGAGGAGGGAGGGGGGGAGTAGTGAGTCACAGCAGCTAGGTCTCCGCTCACCAGCATACTACAGCCTAATTGGGGACCACAGGGTTAAACGTCCTCCTAAGTATCCTCCAATTTACTCTATACAGTACAGAGCAGGTTACAACCTCTATGGCCACAAACATGAGTGTTTATAAAAGGGGGTCTCCAGGACATGGATAGTGACACCTATCCCCAACAGCTGTTTCCTGTGACCATTCAGATGGGCTCACTTGGGACAGCGCCATTCATTGTATAGTGGCTGTCCTTGGTATTGCAGCTCAGATTTATTTCCTTCAATGTGATATCACTACAGAGAACGTGTATGGACGTTCTCCTTCTCCGGCGCCATGGCAACAAAGTGACAATACAAATCAGCTGGATTCAATGTAGCGAGTTATAAACCTGCCGCATACAAAGGACACATGACAGATGTCACGTCATGGGGAGGGGACCGGCTGCACCTATGACTCACAGCCCAGGCACAATACAGAGGATGGAGGAGGGTATTACATCTACAGATCCGAGGGATAGAGAGGGGGGCGACTGTTAGTCTATATGGGGGTGTAACAGTCACCAATCACATAATTATCCTAAATCCTGGTGACAGGACAGAGGGATCTATAAAGGAGAATGTATACAAGAAATCACATCCATGACAATATCTATATACACTCACCAGCCACTTTATTAGGTACACCATGCTAGTAACGGGTTGGACCCCCTTTTGCCTTCAGAACTGCCTCAATTCTTCGTGGCATAGATACAACAAGGTGCTGGAAGCTCCTCAGAGATTTTGGTCCATAGTGACATGATGGCATCACACAGTTGCCGCAGATTTGTCGGCTGCACATCCATGATGCGAATCTCCCGTTCCACCACATCCCAAAGATGCTCTATTGGATTGAGATCTGGTGACTGTGGAGGCCATTTGAGTACAGTGAACTCATTGTCATGTTCAAGAAACCAGTCTGAGATGATTCCAGCTTTATGACATGGCGCATTATCCTGCTGAAAGTAGCCATCAGATGTTGGGTACATTGTGGTCATAAAGGGATGGACATGGTCAGCAACAATACTCAGGTAGGCTGTGGCGTTGCAACGATGCTCAATTGGTACCAAGGGGCCCAAAGAGTGCCAAGAAAATATTCCCCACACCATGACACCACCACCACCAGCCTGAACCGTTGATACAAGGCAGGATGGATCCATGCTTTCATGTTGTTGACGCCAAATTCTGACCCTACCATCCGAATGTCGCAGCAGAAATCGAGACTCATCAGACCAGGCAACGTTTTTCCAATCTTCTACTTTCCAATTTCGATGAGCTTGTGCAAATTGTAGCCTCAGTTTCCTGTTCTTAGCTGAAAGGAGTGGCACCCGGTGTGGTCTTCTGCTGCTGTAGCCCATCTGCCTCAAAGTTCGACGTACTGTGCGTTCAGAGATGCTCTTCTGCCTACCTTGGTTGTAACGGGTGGCGATTTGAGTCACTGTTGCCTTTCTATCAGCTCGAACCAATCTGCCCATTCTCCTCTGACCTCTGGCATCAACAAGGCATTTCCGCCCACAGAACTTCCTCTCACTGGATGTTTTTTCTTTTTCGGACCATTCTCTGTAAACCCTAGAGATGGTTGTGCGTGAAAATCCCAGTAGATCAGCAGTTTCTGAAATACTCAGACCAGCCCTTCTGGCACCAACAACCATGCCACGTTCAAAGGCCTCAAATCACCTTTCTGCCCCATACTGATGCTCGGGAGAACTGCAGGAGATTGTCTTGACCATGTCTACATGCCTAAATGCACTGAGTTGCCACCATGTGATTGGCTGATTAGAAATTAAGTGTTAACGAGCAGTTGGACAGGTGTACCTAATAAAGTGGCCGGTGAGTGTATATCAGTCATTTATCTACTATCACTATATATTATATCTACCATCTATATTGTATCCATCTCATATCTATCTATCTATCTATCTATCTATCTATCTATCTATCTATCTATCTATGTCATATCTATCTATCTATCTATTCATATCCATCTATCTATCTATCTATCTATCTATCTAACTATCTATCTAACTATCTATGTCATATCCATCTATCTATCTATTCATATCCATCTATCTATCTATCTATCTATTCATATCTATCTATCTATCTATCTATTCATATCCATCTATCTATCTATCTATTTCTATAGGAGCAGGAAAAGAAGTGACCAGCTTTTTGCACGTTTATAAATGACCCCATTGAGTGGCTAAATAATCTCCCTCTAAAGCTTTCCCTGGTGTTCATGCACATAGTAATATACATCGCTGCAGAACATGTTGGTGCCATATAAGCCGTAGAGAGGAAAGTGGTCGCTGTTCTGTATCACATGAGTAAGTCAATGGCCTCTCAGCCCTGTCTGCTGGGTCATAATTGTCTATAATTGGCTTTGTGGGGCTCTTCCAGCCCGGACTACAAGGCTCGTCCTTCCATTATCGGCACTTCAGGCCTCCTACAAGCCGCACATAATGAGGCGTCTACTTGTCCTCCCCCCCAGACAGATCCCATAAGTGACTACAAGTGGCGGGAGGTTTACAGAAAGTGCTGAGACCTCTTCAGATTAGGAGTCTCCCCTGGTAATAGCCTCTTCTTCCCCCCCACCCAGGTGCAGGGTTTACAAAGAGCACCTAAAGGAGGCCGCAGCTATGTCACCCAGGTATTTACTCAGCTAAGCTGAACACACCCATAGGAGGAATGTGTTACACAAGGCACAGAGCGGCCCAAAAATATCGCCTGACAATGTGGTCACTGGTTACTGTATATTTAGCCACCACAATCACATGCGCACAGTCAGCACTGCTACATGTATGCTATAGTCTGCCACTGCTCCATGCTCCGGACCTGCAGAATATAAGACACAGGAACTTTTCCTCTTGCATATAAGAGCATCTTATGAAAAATTTAGCATTTCCAATTTTTGGGGATAAAGGATGATACAATTGGAAGGATAGTATTGGGGTTCCATCCCCCAGGAGTCTTCTTCTGGATCAACACTGTAAGATTATAGATTGGAATTTTACAACTTTATCAGTGATGTAACTTAGTGACATCATCGTCCATGAATGACCATCCATAGTGGACTACAATCTGTGTTATCAGGGGTCGCATCCCATATATTGTGTGTAAATCATAAAATTATAGACCTGTGGCCAAGATAATCAGTGTCAAGCACCAGGGCAAAGGTCAGGAGGGTGACGGACCCTTGAAGATATATATGGCCTCAGAGTGTATGACGTTCACCCTTATTGTATGTCTGTAGGAGCTGCACCTGCATCCTCATGTATCATTGTGTCCGGACAGTCTCTGAACTGTAGTATTTCCCAAATCCGGAGGAAAATTTTACATATGAGATATAGAAAATGTCTTACGGGGGAGGACAAGTAGGTTTGCAAGAACACGCATCATAGGTACTGCGAATGCCGCCTTGGGTGGCCAACTCTTTCATGAAAATACGAATGGGACGCATGCGCAGGGAGTGGGACGCATGCACAGGTAGTGGGACAATCCCTTTAATTCCCTAGAGTTAGCACGTACCTGTGCCGGTCCCGATCACACAGGTTCTCCAAGCACTGGTAGAATTGTGGGGCGTCTACTCCATCCACAGAGGCGCTTTCGCTGTACAGTTGGCGCTGGCTGGGCGTGGCGGATCGGGACGTTGGCACAATGACCGTGTTCATGCTCTTCCCGGTGAGCAGGTCCTGGTAAATCGCTGCAGCGCTGTCCAGAAATTCTACATATGTGAGACATAACACTATTATATCACACACACACAGCACCACGATACATGTGTAGCTACTATAGACGCGCTGCCCGGGGTACACCAGCCCAATAAATCCTGGAAGGGGCTGGAGACAATAGGCGGACAAGTGATACAAGATGATGACAGGCCTGAGGGACGCTCACCTGAGTAATAAAACTGGATCTGGAAGGCATAGAGGAAATCTGAGAATGACATCAGACAGTCCATGGCGTCGTCCATCAGAACAATCCTGGAAAGAGACAAAGATGACGGACATGTTACCAAGATACAGGAACCTAAGTCTGTAAAAGATAGATATGAGATGGATAGAAGATAGATAGATATATAAATATGAGATAGATAGGAGATAGATATGAGATAGATAGATAGATAGATATGAGATAGATAGATAGATAGATAGATATGAGATAGATAGATATGAGATAGATAGATATGAGTTTTTTGCTGTCCAAAACACAGGTCTACATAACAGGTAGTATAGAGGATGTGTCGGCTCTCCTCCTGTGTGGTGCGGTATATAGGAGGTGTGGGCTCTCCTCCTGTGTGGTGCGCGTAGTATAGAAGGAGGTGTGGGCTCTCCCCTGGTGGTGGGGTATATAGAGGAGGTGTGGGCTCCTCCTGTGTGGATGCGGTATATAGAGGAGATGTGGCTCTCCTCCTGTGTGGTGCGGTATATAGAGGAGGTGTGGGCTCTCCTCCTGGTGGTGCGGTAGGTGGTAATAGAGGAGGTGTGGGCTCTCCTCCTGTGTGGTGCGGTATATGAGGAGGTGGGCTCTCCTCCGTTTGTGCGGTATATAGAGGAGGGTGGGCTCTCCTCTGTGTGGTGCGGGTATATAGAGGAGGTGTGGCTCTCCTCTGTGTGGTGCGGTATATAGAGGAGGTGTGGGCTCTCCTCCTGTGTGGTGCGGTATATAGAGGAGGTGTGGTGCTCTCCTGTGTGGTGGCGTATATAGAGGAGGTGTGGGCTCTCCTCCTGTGTGGTGGCGGTATATAGAGGAGGTGTGGGCTCTCCTCGTGTGGTGCGGTAATAGAGGAGGTGTGGGCTCTCCTCCTGTGTGGTGCGGTGTATATAGAGGGTGTGGGCTCTCCTCCTGTGTGGTGCTGGTATATAGAGGAGGTGTGGGCTCTCTCCTGTGTTGGTGCGGTATAATAGAGGAGGTGTGGGCTCTCCTCCTGTGTGGTGCGGTATATAGAGGAGGTGTGGGCTCTCCTCCTGTGTGGTGCGGTATATAGAGGAGGTGTGGGCTCTCCTCCTGTGTGGTGCGGTATATAGAGGAGGTGTGGGCTCTCCTCCTGTGTGGTGCGGTATATAGGAGGTGTGGGCTCTCCTCCTGTGTGGTGCGGTATATAGAGGAGGTGTGGGCTCTCCTCCTGTGTGGGGCGGTATATAGAGGAAGGTGTGGGCTCTCCTCCTGTGTGGTGCGGTATATAGAGGAGTGTGGGCTCTCCTCCTGTGTGGTGCGGTATATAGAGGAGGTGTGGGTCTCCTCCTGTGTGGTGCCGGTATATAGAGGAGGTGTGGCTCTCCTCCTGTGTGGTGCGGTATATAGAGGAGGATTTGTGGGCTCTCCTCCTTGTGGTGCGGTATATAGAGGAGGTGTGGGCTTCCTCCTGTGTGGTGCGGTATATAGAGGAGGTGTGGGCTCTCCTCCTGTGTGGTTGGTGTATATAGAGGAGGTGTGGCTCTCCTCCTGTGTGTGGGCTGGTATATAGAGGAGGTGTGGGCTACTCCTCCTGTGTGGTGCGGTATATAGAGGAGGTGTGGGCTCTCCTCCTGTGTGGAGGGGTATATAGAGGAGGGGGGCACTCTCCTCCTGTGTGGTGCGGTATATAGAGGAGGTGTGGGCTCTCCTCCTGTGTGGTGCGGTATATAGAGGAGGTGTGGGCTCTCCTCCTGTGTGGTGTGGTATATAGAGGAGGTGTGGGCTCTCCTCCTGTGTGGTGCGGGTATATAGAGGAGGTGTGGGCTCTCCTCCTGTGTGGTGCGGTATATAGAGAGGTGTGGGCTCTCCTCCTGTGTGTGGGTATATAGAGGAGGTGTGGGCTCTCCTCCTGTGGTGCGGTATATAGAGGGGTGTGGGCCTCTCCTCCTGTGTGGTGCGGTATATAGAGGAGGTGTGGGGCTCTCCTCCTGTGGTGCGGTATATAGAGGAGTGTGGGCTCTCCTCCTGTGTGGTGCGGTATATAGAGGAGTGGGGCTCCCTCCTGTGTGGTGCGGTATATATAGAGGAGGTGTGGGCTCTCCTCCTGTGTGGTGGGTATTATAGAGGGTGTGGGCTTCCTCCTGTGTGGTGCGGTTATAGGGAGGTGTGGGCTCTCCTCCTGGTTGGTGGGTATATAGAGGAGGTGTGGGCTCTCCTCCGTGTGGTGCGGTATCATAGAGGAGGTGTGGGCTCTCCTCCGTGTGGTGCGGTATATAGAGGAGGTGTGGGCTCTCCTCTCTCTGTGTGGGCGGTATATAGAGGAGGTGTGGGCTCTCCTCCTGTGTGGTGCGGTATATAGGAGGTGTGTGGGCTCTCTCCCCTGTGTGGTGCGGTATATAGAGGAGGTGTGGGCTCTCCTCCTGTGTGGTGCGGTATATAGAGGAGGTGTGGGCTCTCCTCCTGTGTGGTGCGGTATATAGAGGAGGTGTGGGCTCTCCTCCTGTGTGGTGCGGTATATAGAGGAGGTGTGGGCTCTCCTTGTGTGGTGCGGTATATAGAGGAGGTGTGTGGGGCTCTCCTCTGGTGGTGCGGTATATAGAGGAGGTGTGGGCTCTCCTCCTGTGTGGTGCGGTAATATAGAGGAGGTGTGGGCTCTCCTCCTGTGTGGGTGCGTGGTATATAGAGGAGGTGTGGGCTCTCCTCCTGTGTGTGGCGGTATATAGAGGAGGGTGTGGCTTCCTCCTGTGTGGCGGTATAGAGGATGGTGTGGGCTCTCCTCCTGTGTGGTGCGGTATATAGAGGAGGTGTGGGCTCTCCTCCTGTGTGGTGCGGTATATAGAGGAGGTGTGGGCTCTCCTCCTGTGTGGTGCGGTATATAGAGGAGGTGTGGGCTCTCCTCCGTGGGTGCGGGTATATAGAGGAGGTGTGGGTCTCTCCTGTGTGGGGGTATATAGAGGAGGTGTGGGCTCTCCTCCTGTGGTGGTGGGTATTAGAGGGAGGTGTGGGCTCTCCTCCTGTGTGGTGCGGTATATAGAGGAGGTTGTGGCTTTCCTCCGTGTGGTGCGGTATATAGAGGATGGTGTGGGCTCTCCTCCTGTGTGGTGCGTATATAGAGGAGTGTGGCTCTCTCCTGTGTGGTGTGGTATATAGAGGAGGTGTGGCTCTCCTCCGTGTGGGTGTGGTATATAGGGAGGTGTGGGCTCTCCTCCTGTGTGGTGTGGTAATAAGAGGGTGTGGGCTCTCCTCCTGTGTGGTGTGGTATATAGAGGAGGTGTGGGGCTCTCCTCCTGTGTGGTGTGGTATATAGAGGAGGTGTGGGCTCTCTCCGTGTGGTGGTATATGAGGAGGGTGTGGGCTCTCCTCCTGTGTGGTGTGGGTATAGAGGAGGTGTGGGCTCTCCTCCTGTGTGTGTGTGGTATATAGAGGAGGTGTGGCTCTCCTCTGTGTGTGTGGTGTATAGAGGAGGGGGCTCTCTGTGTGGTGTGTATATAGAGGAGGTGTGGGTCTCTGTTGGTGGTTAGAGGTGTGGTCCCTCCTGTGTGGTGTGGTATATAGAGGAGGTGTGGGCTCTCCTCTGTGTGGTGTGGTATATAGAGGAGGTGTGGGCTCTCCTCCTGTGTGGTGTGGTATATAGAGGAGGTGTGGGCTCTCCTCCTGTGTGGTGTGGTATATAGAGGAGGGTGGGCTCTCCTCCTGTGTGGTGTGGTAATAGAGGAGGTGTGGGCTCTCCTCCTGTGGTGTGGTATATAGAGGAGGTGTGGGCTCTCCTCTGTGTGGTGTGGTATATAGAGGAGGTGTGGGATACTCTCCTCCTGTGTGGTGTGGTATATAGAGGAGGTGTGGGCTACTCTCCTGTGTGGTGGGTGGTATTTGAGGAGTGTGGGCTCTCCTCCTGTGTGGTGTGGTATATAGAGGGGTGTGGGGCTCGCCTCTGTGGGTGGTTATATAGAGGAGGTGTGGGCTCTCCTCCTGTGTGGTGTGGTATATAGAGGAGGTGTGGGCTCCTCCGTGTTGTGTGGTATATAGGAGGTGTGGGGCTCCTCCTGTGTGGTGTGGTATATAGAGGAGGTGTGGGCTCTCCTCCTGTGTGGTGGGTATATAGAGGAGGTGGTGGGCTTCTCCTGTGTGGTGTGGATATAAGGGAGGTGTGGGCTCTCCTCCTGTGTGGTGTGGTATATAGAGGAGGTGTGGGCTCTCCTCCTGTGTGGGTGGTAATAGGAGGAGGTGGGCCTCCTCGTGTGGTGTGGTATATAGAGGAGGTGTGGCTCTCTCCTGTGTGTGTGGGTATATAGAGGAGGTGTGGGTCTCCTCCTGTGTGGTGTGATAGAGGAGGTGTGGGCTCTCCTCCTGTGTGGTGTGGTATATAGAGGAGGTGTGGGCTCTCCTCCTGTGTGGTGTGGTATATAGAGGAGGTGTGGGCTCTCCTCCTGTGTGGTGTGGTATATAGAGGAGGTGTGGGCTCTCCTCCTGTGTGGTGTGGAATAGAGGAGCGGGTGGGCTCTCCTCCGTGTGTGGTTTGTGTATATAGAGGAGGTGGGCTCTCCTCCTGTGTGGTGTGGTATATAGAGGAGGAGTCTGCTCTCCTCCTGTGTAGTGTAGTATATAGAGATGTGTCCGCTCTCCTCCTGTGTAGTGTAGTATATAGAGGATGTGGTGTCTCCTCCTGTGTGGTGTTAGTATAGAGGGATGTGTCCGCTCTCCTCCTGTGTAGGTGTAGATATAAGAGAGGAGTCGGCTCACCTCTGTGTGGTGTAGTATATAGAGGAATGTGAGTCTGCTCTCCTCCTGTGTAGTGTAGTATTAGAGGAGGAGTCTGCTCTCCTCCTGTGTGTAGTATATAAGGAGGAGTGTGTTGCCTCCTCCTGTGGTGTGGTGTAGTATATAGAGGATGTGTCGGCTCTCCTCCTGTGTGGTGTAGTATATAGAGGAAGTGTCGGCTCTCCTCCTGTGTGGTGTAGTATATAGAGGATGTGTCGGCTCTCCTCCTGTGTGGTGTAGTATATAGAGGATGTGTCACCTCTCCTCCTCCTGTGTGGTGTAGTATATAGAGGATGTGTCGGCTCTCCTCCTGTGTGGTGTGGTTATAGAGGAGGTGTGGGCTCTCCTCCTGGTGGTGGTGTATATAGAGGAGGTGTGGGGCTCTCCTCCTGTGTGGTGTGTATATTAGAGGAGGTGTGGGCTCTCCTCCGTGTGGTGGTGGTATATAAGAGGATGTGGGCTCTCCTCCTGTGTGTGTGTTATAATAGAGTAGGTGTGGCTCTCCTCCTTTTGGTGTGGTATTAGAGGAGGTGTGGGCTCTCCTCCTGTGTGGTGTGGTATATAGAGGAGTTGTGGGCTCTCCTCCTGTGTGTGTGGTATATAGAGGAGTGTGGGCTTCCTCCTTGTGTTTGTGGTATATAGAGGATGGGTGGCTCTCCTCCTTTGTGGTGTGGTTATAGAGGAGGTTGGGCTTCTCCTCCTGTGTGGTGTTGATATAGAGGAGGTGTGGGCTCTCCTCCTGTGTGGTGTGGTATATAGAGGAGGTGTGGGCTCTCCTCCTGTGTGGTGTGGTATATAGAGGAGGTGTGGGCTCTCCTCCTGTGTAATGGAGTGTGCTCCTCTTCTTTGTTAGGGGAGTGGGGGTAGGGGTGGGGGGGGGGGGAGTGCATGTGGGGGTTTGTGTGGCAGAAAGTGTGTGGGATTGTTTTTGGGTGTTTGTTTGTTTTGTTGTGGGTTTGGTTTTAGTTTGTGTGTGTTGTTTTTTTTGTGGTTTGTTTGTTTTTATTTTTGTTTTGCTGTGTTTTTGTTTATCTTGGTTTATTTTTTTTTTTTTTTTTGTTTTTTTTGTTTTTTGTTATTGTTGGTTTTTTTTTTTTATTAGTTTTGTTATTTTTCCTGGTGTGTTTCGTTTTTTGCGTGTTGTTTTTTTTTTTGTTGGTTTTTTGGTTTTTCTTTGTTTTTTGTTGTGTTTGTTTTTTTTTTTTTTTTGTTTTTTTTTTTTTTTTGTTTTGTTTTTGGTTGTTGTTTGTTGTTTTTTTTTTTTTTTTTTCTTTTGGTGTTTCTTTTGCTAGTTTTTTGCGGTTGAATTGATTTTTGTGTTATGGGCGGTGGTGTGTGATCTGGTTTTTGTTTGTATGGATTGGGTGGTTATTTTTGTTGTTTAATGAGATGTTCATGTTTGTCGTTGGCTGGTAGTTTGGTGTTATCTGGGGAGGTTTATTTTAAGGTTTTGATGGGGTTGTTGTTTGGGTGGTTGTTGGTGTAGCGTTTGTGGCTATGAGGGTTTGGTTTTTTTTTTATTGGTTAAACGTCTTGTTTGTTTGTTACGAGGTGGTTGGTTGGGGTTGGTTTTTTATGTATAATAAAGTTTGTTGGGGAGATTTGTATACAATGTTGTGTGGTTTTGGTGAGGTGTTTTGGGTGGTTGTGGTTTGGGGTTGGTCGAGTACTAACATTTTGAGTGTTTTGTGGTGTTAATTGAGGGTTTGATGTTTTAAGTGGGGATTGGGATTATATAATTTTAAGGGAGTTAAGGTTTTGGTGAAGTGGGTGAGTGTGGTGGGGGTGTGAGAGTGTAATAGGGAGTGGGGGTATAAGTAAGTTGTGGTTGAAGAAAAAATTTAGAAGTTTGAATATTTGTTGGGGTCTGAATGGGATGTTTAGGGAATAAAAATGATGTTAGGTTATGGGGGGGGTTGTTGTATTTGTGTGGGGGGAATGAGGGGTGGAGGGTGGTGGGTTTTTTTTTTGATAGGGTGATATTGGGGATGTTTTGAGTTTGTAAGGTTTAATTGTTTTCTGTGTTTTTTGGTGTTTTAGTTTGGGGGTGTGGTTGCGGGGAGAAGAAAGATGTGTGTGGTATTGGTAAAAAGTAAAGGGAAGTGGGTTGCTTATAGGAATTTGGAATTTAGGTAAAGGTTGTGGGGGCATTTGGGTTTTAGGTTGTTGTGTTTTGTGAGAAAAGGGGGATAGTGTTGTTGTTTGACGGTGGAGAATTTCGTGTGGTGCGGAGGGGTGGGAGGGAGATGGGATGGATAAAGGGTGTGGGTGTAAGTTTTGTGTTTGGGTTGGTTTGGTTCGGTTGGAAGGTGTTGTATGGTAAAAGTTGTTTAGGTTTTGTGGGTGTGGAGAGAGAGAGGGGTGTAGATGGTGGATAGGAATTTGGGGGAGGTTTTTTTTTTTTTTTGATGTGAGCTGTGTACTTCTTTTGTGTATTTTGGTGTTGTGGTTTGGCTGTTTGTTGGTGTGTTATGCTGTTGTTTTTTTTCTCTGTGTTGTTTTTATTTTCTTTTCTTTTGTTTTGTTTTTTTTTGTGTTTGTTTTTGTCTTTTTGTTGCTTTTAGGGGTCTTTTCTTGTCGTTCTTGTGCGGGTTTGTAGTTTTTCTGTTCTTTGTGTTTTTGTTGTTTTTGGTTTTGTTTGTTTGGTTTTTTTTGTTATGTTGGGTATTTGTTGGTTTTTGTGTGGGGGTGTTGGTTGCGTTGTTTTTTTGTTTTTGTTTTTTTTTTGTGTTGTTTTTTGGTTTGTTATTTTGTGTCTGCTTGTTTGGTATTGTCTTGTTGTGCTTTTTTTGTTGTTTGTGTTGGGGTTGTGTTTGTTGGGTGGTTTTTGGGTTTGGTTTTTGTGGGTGGTGTTTTGGGGGGGGGTGTGAGGGTGTTGTTTGGGTTTCGGAGGGTGGTTAGGGTGTGGTTTTGTGGGTGGTTGGTTGGATATTTGGTTATGAGTTTGGTTGTTTGGTTTGTTTTCTTTTTTTTTTTTCTTTTTGTTGTTGTTTAGTTTGTTTTTCTTTTTTTTTTTTTCTCTTTTTGTTGCCTTTTTTCTCTTGTTGTTTTTCTGGGTGTTTTTTGGTTTTGGGGGCTTGTTGCGTTTTGTTGTTGTTTTGTTGCTTTGTGGCTTTTATTGGGGTTTTTCTTATATGTTGTGATGTATTGGAGTTCTGTTCCTGGTTTGCGGTGGTTCTTGTTCGGGTGTTGTTGTGGTGGTCGTTTTTGTGTTGGGTTGGTTTTTTTTTTTTTTTGTTCTTTTTTTTTTTTTTTTTTTTTTTGTTTTTTTTTTTTTTTCTTTTTTTTTTTTTTTTTTTTTTTTTCTTTTTGTCTTTTTTTTTCCTTTTTTAGTTGTTTTTTTGTTGTTCTTTTCTGTTTGTTTTTGTTTTTATTTTTTTTTTTCCTTTTTTTTATTTTTGTTTTTTTCTTTTTATTCTCTTTTTATTTTTTTTTTTGTTTTTTTTTTTCTGTTTTATTTTTTTGTTTCATTTCGCTTTTTTTTTTTTGTTTTCTTCTAGTTTAGGTTTATGTCATTGTTTTTTTTTTTCGTTGTTGTTTTTTTTTTTTTGTTTTTCTTGTCTTTCTTGTTTTTGGTTTATGTGTTTTTTTTTTTTAATGATTTTTTTCCTTTTTTTTGGTTTGTTTTTTGTTTTTTTTTTTTTTTTTTTTGTTTTTTTTGTTTTTGTTGGTCTGTTTGTTTGTTTTTGTGAGTAGTTATTTTTTTTGTTTTTGTGCGTGTGCTGGTGTTGGTTGTTTTTGGGTTTTTTTTGCTATTTTTGTAAAATTATCTTAGTTTCTTTTCTTTTTTCGTTCCTATTTTCTTTTGTTTTGGTTTTTTTTTTATTTTTTTTTTTTATATGTTTTTCTTTTTTGTTCGTTGAATTGTCTTTTGTGTTTTTTTTTTCTTTTTTAGTTTTTTTTTTGGTACGTCTAGTATTCTTTTTATGTTGCCTTGGTTTTTAGTGTTGTGTGCGTGTGCTTTTTTTTTTTTGTTGGTGTTTGTTTGTCGGCCCCCCCCCCCCCCCCCCCGTCCCCCCCCCCCCCCCCCCCCCCAGCCCCCCCCCCCCTCCCCGAACAACCGTTACACTTTGGGTTTTATTTTGCTTTTCCCCCCCCCCGTCACCCCCCCCGGTGTTTTCCCCCCCCGCCCCCCCCCAAATCGAAACCCCCCCGTGAGTCTACCGGGTTCGTTTTGGGCCCCCCCCCGCCCCCCCCCCCCCCCGCTCCCCCTTCCCCTCCCCGCACCCCCCCCCCCCCCCCCCCCCGTGACTACCCTGCGGCCCCTCCGTTAGGACCCCCCCCGTTTTTGGTTTTTGTTTTTTTTGGTGTTTTTTTTTTTTTTGTGTTTTTTTTTTTTTTTTTGTTTGGTGTTGTTTTTGTTCGTTTGTGGTTTGGCCCCCCCCCCCCCTGTTTTTTTTTTTTTTGGTTGAGTTTGTTAGGTGGTGGGTGGGGTGGGGGTTTGGGGTGGGCTCTCTCTCCTGGTGGTGTGGTAATATATAGAGATCTGCCTCTCCTACCTTGTAATGTAGTATAAGAGGATGTTGTCCGCTCGTACCTCCTGTGTAGGTAGTATATAGATGGATGGTTGCGCTCTCCTCCTGTGTTGTGTGTATATAGTAGGATGCTGTCCCGCTCTCCTCCTTGTGTATAGTGTAGTAATATATACAGGATGAGTACGGCCAACCTCCTGTGTTGTGTTTAATAGAGGATGTGTCTCAGCTCTCCTCCTGTGTAGTGTAGTATACTAGAGGGACAGAGTCTGCTCTCCTCGCTGTGTATGAGTATATAGGGGAGGAGTCTGCCTCTCCTCCTGTGTAGTGTAGTATACAGAGGAATGTGTCCGCGTCTCCTCATGTTGTGTTGTGTCTAATTTAGAGGATGTGTCCGACTCTCCTCCTGTGTGGTGTAGTAAATAGAGGAGTTTCAGGCTCTCCTCCTTGTGTGGTGTAGTATATAGAGGAGGTGATCGGCGCTCTCCTCCTGTGTGGTGTATATATATAGAGGAGGTGTCGGCTCTCCTCCTGTGTGGTGTAGTATATAGAGGAGGTGTCGGCTCTCCTCCTGTGTGGTGTAGTATATAGAGGATGTGTCGGCTCTCCTCCTGTGTGGTGTAGTATATAGAGGATGTGTCCGCTCTCCTCCTGTGTGTCTTGTCATCAGGCTCCGCTTGAGCAGAACTCTTATAGCGTGCAGCTGCAGTAAACATGACGTGCTATGCAAACTATGCCAGAAATGTTTCTGGAAAAGAAGATAAGAAAGCCTTTAAATGGCTACAAATGATGCAGACTGCCCCTAGGTCATTCTCAGCCTGGACACAGGAACACAAAAAAGAAAACTGTTATGAGAGGGACATAAAAAAAGTCACAGTTTGTCTATGTGCCGTGTCCGGTATCACAACTCAAGTCAACGGGGATGAGCTGCGATACCAGATTCTGCCAAATGACAATGAGCGGCACTGTTCTGGGAAAATAAAAGTAGTCCCTTTTCTCTATTCATGACGGACCCCTTCGACGGCAGCTTGTGTATCACACTGAATCTGCCCAAATTCCTCACATGAGAACCTGATGGGTGGCTCGGGAGGCGTGCTACGACAAGTTCACAATACTGAACTATTTGTCAGGCACTGCCCGCTCTGCTGAGCACCTGGAACCTTCCCCTGGGTATTGGGTAGGTTG
Organism: Engystomops pustulosus; assembly: GCA_019512145.1. Lineage (NCBI taxonomy): Eukaryota > Metazoa > Chordata > Amphibia > Anura > Leptodactylidae > Engystomops > Engystomops pustulosus. The sequence continues at coordinate 155,769,487 of CM033647.1, read as the reverse complement.
CAAATACCTACAACTGGAACAACACTACTGAAAATGATAGAGTGCAGACTACTGGGAATACAGTCTGATAAGGAGCCGGCGCCACCCTCTGTGCCCTGGTCTTGCTAACAAACTTTAAGTTGGCCCCACACGATAGAAGATTTTTTTCTAGCCCCTGTTCCTCAGTACAGGCCGGTGTATACAGCAGAGCGCAGTCCACTAATACAGACCAATGTATACAGCCTTACCAGCCACTTCAACAATCTGGTGTCGGGCGATGTCGTAGTAAGGGTCATCCCAGCGCAGGTGAGTGATGGGGTCAGGAGAAGCCTTTACGTCCTCTGCAAGGAGGGGGAAAAAAGTTAAACGTTATGTGAGAATCAGCCACATCTCTCCAGAATCACCAATATTGAAATATGGAAAACATGGTGTGGGTAGCCAGGTCATATGTTCATACAGAAATGTTACTATTGGTATCAATTGAAGTATTTAATACTCAAATACACCACATCCCTTCTCAAATGGAATTAATTCAATAGACAATTATAAAAACAATAAAACAGCGCCACTTTCATATAAAGGTTGTTTCAGGTATTGCAGCCCACGTATTTGCAAGTAATTGTTTACAATATTGTATTACAAATAACACCTAAATTATTGAATACTGACACACTGGGGCACATTTACTTACTTTCTGTCGCATGAAAGTCGGCGCCATTGCGCCACTGATCGGAGTTCCCGGCAGATTGCGAAAACGATCAGTCTATAAGACTAATGGAGCAGACAGCCGTGCATGACCGTTCTGATCCATTAATCTTTATGGAGCGACAAGGGGTCCGACGGACAGACCCCTAGATTTCGTGATCTGTGGGGGTCTCAACACCGAGACCCCCACTGATCAGCAAGTTAGGCTCTATCTCATGGATGGGGCCTAACTTGTCTTTGTGGGAAAACCCCTTTAATATACAGCATGTAACACAACTCTGTAGGTAACTCTGCGGTAATAAATGTGTCGCAAACTCCAATTAAGCAGAAACAAGCCCCATTAGGTGCACATTTTTCGGGGTGTCGAAACAGTGCAGCCTCACCACGCCACAAAACTGGCCCAAAAACTTGATAAATACACAAGTAAGCACATTAGATGTTCCTTTCAGTGCAAAGTTAGACAGAAAACTGGAGAAGTCCTAGAGTTTTGATGGATTTATGTTGCTTGTAAAATATCCACAGTTCAGTAAAACATTACTCAGACAACCCACAGTGAGGTCAGTGATCCATAAAATTCACAAATGCATCTTGCACACACCCGCTCTGCTTTATCAGGGGTGGAAGTTTCGCTTTAATGAGTAAGGAACAAGCCGTTTCTGTGTAAATATGTAAAAAATGGCTTCATCTTACATTTATCTCACACTGCTGTGCTCTTGGTTCTTTGCATTGAGCCAGGAGCCTGACGGAGCCGTGGCTGGAGTGATTTCCAAATCAAAAAAAAAAACAACTAAGAGCTCAGCAGTGTTCGGACACTTTGAGAAGCAAGGCTGTAAAATAAATGCATTTATTTCACAGTCCTGCTGCTACTAACAACCCCAGTGCCACAATCCTACGATAGATCCACGTTTCACAGTCCTGCTGCTGCTAACAACACACACAAAGATCTGATTACACATCCCACCAGGGACAATACCTAACACTGGCTGCACCTTTAAAAATGGTGACTGACCAAATCCCTTTAAGAGAAGACACGGCCACCATCACCTGACTTGGGGAAGTCCTGCACGTCGTCGGAAGGCCAGTTCCTGTCATCGAGAGACGCCAGCTTCAGCTGATCCAAGGAGTGAGTCGTTTCATCTCTATCCAAGTCGTCCTGCAGGTCGGATAAAGCTTCGGAGGTCATCATGTGCTCTGCAAGAAATCACAAAAACCAGAAAGTTAAAAATTTTCCTAATTATACCCTCAAAAATACTTTAGTCTCTCGACATCACTTTAGGCTTCAGAAATATACAGGGAATGCTGGGAGTTGTAGTTTTACCACAGCATATGTGAATGAACACTGATGGAAAACTACAACTCCCAGCATGCCCTGAAAGTCTGTCATGTTTACCGCGTATGTGGACCTTAAATATTAAAAACAAAAATTACTTTCTTACAAAAATAGCACCACCTCCTTCCAATGTTTGTGTCTGGTAATGCAACTCCCCTCAGTGAATAGGGACAATCATGGACAATAGCTTTATAGGAATCCTGCTGACAGATTCCCATAAAATGTTAAAGGACCTCCTGTTCCACACAAATAAAAGGGAAAACCAAATAAATTTTGCAGATATTTTATGGATTCTCATGGAAAACTGGGTGACAACTGGAGGCCTTGCATATGTTATAAAAGAGGCTACCCAACTTATCCAGGATCCTGAATGGATATGAAACAGAAATACACTTATTGACCCTGCAATGGCCAGACACAAGTATTGAAAACATCGCAAGAACATCTGTATGCAGACCCCTGGGGATTTCACATTGCCAAAATATTTCCTCTCTACTTTTCTGCAGCCCCCCCGCTGAGCTCCCTCCATGATCTGGATCCAAAATAAGTGAACGGCCGCACAAGTTCTCCTTGTAGGACCGTAAAGTCGGAGTTAGAAAGCAAAATATTCGGTCACGTGTGGGATGGTTGCACTACTTCCCTATGGGAAACCGGACTCCCACAGCCGTGTATGTATGAGGGGTGCGTTACCCGCCTCACAACAACACGTCTCGACCATGAGAAGGCTGAGGAGAGGAGCCATTTTGATATACTACTCATGAACCAGGAGGATCAGGATGTACAGGTCAATAGGAATTGACATGCCCCATTGTACCAAGCACCCAATAACAATACGGCTGTATATAAGTGCTCATTGTGGGCCCCTTAATGCTGCGGACACACATGGTGTTTTGAACCCGTATTTGGCCCGTTTTCAAGCAGTCCGTTAAAATATGCATGCGTTTTTTGAAAACGCATCCGTTTGACAGGTTTTACCAATTATCTTAATTAAAACTGGTCAAAAACGCATGCGTTTTTTGATAGACTGCTTAAAAACGGGCCAAAAAACGCGCTCAAAACCGCAGCCTAAAGTTTCTGGTTCCAATTTCAACCAAACCGTCTGCACCCCCCAAAAAAAATTACACCCTTGTACCCAAGCGGAGAAATGAGAAAAGATGGGACATTTATGATATCCAACAGAGGAGTATGAACAGAATATACGGGAATGGCTGATAACAGGGACTAATAGAGGTCATTCAACTACGACTATTGGGGTGCATTCAAAAGGACATTTGGGGTGAAACTGATATGCATAGAGTTAGGCCTAAAGGGTGTGAAATAACGCACCCCATTGTCTTTGGGGGTCTCTGATGGGCTATGTCAAGCAATTTTCTGCCACTGTATACAAAGTTCCTGAGGTAAAAAATTAAAATGGCCGCCGTACTGATCACTTCCAATCCATAGACGTAACACCTACAACCCTAAAAGCTTCAGGAAACATCAAAACGCTGTGTAAATGCAAATTATAGATAGTCTATTGTGGCAAAATGCCATGTAAGTGGTTGCCAATCTATGAGCTATGGCAGCGCATGCTGGGAGTTGTAGTTCCTTGCGGTTTTCGTTTGGTGTTAAAGTTAGGAGGACACAATCCAGATCATCCATGAAGGAAGGATATAGCTTCAGAGGCGCTGGCGAGTATATAAAGAATGATGGAGAGTCATTCCCCGGCTGATAATAAGCATTATAATTCACTCAGACGCCATCCTGAGAGGAATTTTACCTCAGAGGAGACGCTCGATAACCACGGCCTGCGCTCTGAGAGAAACCGCACTGCAGTTTCCATAGAGACAGGAGACGGCAGGAGAGACAAAACTTCCCGATGATTTCTCACGGACGACTCCGCTGTAAAAATATACATCTACCGAAAGGCCAAAAATCTGTAGATTTCCACATTCTGAGGCAATCTGAAGGCTCTCGTTAAGCGACAGTATAGGCCGTGGAAACCTTGTGATGTACTTGGCGACAAACGTAAACGTAGACCTACCATTGCCAATGTTTATTCATTTTTGAGAGAAATATATCAAGGACAAGTGATTGTTTCTTTCAAAATTTAACGCTGCGACTGTCTACGGTTGTGTCTGGTGTTTCCGATTAGTCCATTTCACTTCAATAAATACTGAACTGCAATACCAGTCGCTCCAACAGATAGGTGGGGGCGCTGTTCACGGAAGAGAGTAGCCATTTTTTTTTCCTAGTCAGGGACAATCCAGACTTCGGCCAAGGCAGATGAGGATTACACGACACACATAAATATATCTATCTTGGCGCCTGTACATTAATAATAATTCTTTATTTATATAGCGCACACAGATTACGCAGCGCTGCACAAAGCATGCCAAATCGGTCCCTGTTCCCATGGGGCTCACAATCTAAACAACCTAACAGTATCTTTTTGGAGTGTGGGAGGAAACCGGAGGAACCGGAGGAAACCGCGGAGCCAGCATACAAACTCTTTGCAGATGTTGACCTGGGTGGAATTCGGACCCAGGACCCCAGCGTTGCAAGGCAGAAGCGCTACTCACTCTACCACCGGGCCGCCCTAAGTGTAGTTAATTATCAATAAAATCTGGATTTTCCTTGTACAAATTTCCTGTTAGGGCTAAATTCCTGCTGAGGAGAAGAGTCTGATCACTGGAGGTCCTGCCGCTCCTTAGCAAGTGGGTCTCCTAGTCCCATAGATGTGAAGGAAGCGATGGTCACACATGCACACTATTTTCTGTAACCTTTGGTCTCATGATCACTTGTCATTTGTCATAACAGCGCCACTTGACACCTCAGGTTGCACGTGGCATTGCGGCTCAGTAAAATTCACCTCAATGGAGCCTCGCTGTTAATACTAGCCAAGGAACATGTCTCTGGGAATAAGCAGCCATGTTTTATCAGTCTGGACAACCCCTTGAAATGCTTTCCATAGAGCTCACACTATAGATCAGGGCAGTCAGTCACCTTTGATAAGGGAGTGGGGTGGCGCTGTAATGGCTAGTGCATTCATGCTTAATTTTATAAGCCTATCCACACCAACTTGATTGTCCCTTCAAAAAATATGGCAGCAGAGCGCCCGTACCCGACGCTACGGACCTCGCACTGCACAATATTTCCTACTCCAAGACCCAATAATCCAGTTATCTGCAGTCATCATCTCTCTGGCTGCTGCAAAACTACAATTCCAATTATCCAGCAGCATTGGTATATGCTGGGAGTTGTAGTCTTGCCTCAAACACGACGCCTAGTACACTAGTGCCAGCCAAATACCAGCGCCCATTCAAACATGGCGAACACAACGATACCAGAATACAATACACGTCTCCTATATGGCTCAGCAAAGTTTCTCCGAAATCTCATCTAATGTGCTTGTATCACTATAATTTTGGGTGAAGTTGCCCTTTAGTAATCGCCATTCTACTCTCTTAAAGCCGAGGATATGTACTTTAGAGAGAACCCCCCCTCACCCCCATCCTACAGAACAAAGAAGCAGTTTAACCTGAATGAGACGATTGTATACTCCGGATGGGATTAGTCATGTAAAGACGGTCTTGTAATTAGAGGGCTACTTACCCAAGGCCTAGAGGGCAGTGTACAGTACAGAGCGCACTACTGTGCCTTATCTATGGAAGATCTGCCCATCAAAAACATGCAATCTTGGGCGATGAGACTACAACTCCCAGAATGCCCCGACATGCTACAAGTTGTAGCTTTACCGCAACCTGGGAGATGTTTATGGTGACAAAGGAGTCCAAGGGCAATGCAAACTGTGGAAAAACCAATTCTTGTTTATGAACAGGTGGCTAAGATAATTGTTATCCCTGCTACACCAAGAAAAGAAGAAAATTCCACACCAGCTGCCTACAACCTTCAGTTTGGGTGAGAGAGAATCACAGCCAGCCCTGGCATACTAAGATTTTTGTCAGTAAATGACAACGCTAATTTGTGAAGCGCTACGGAATTTGATGGTGTTATATAAATAAAGATTATTATTAAGACAGAAATCTAGCACACAACTGGCTTAAGAGGCAATGCCAACCATGGCACCAAGACTAACAACAAATTAACCCTAGGGCAGAGGGCTTCCCAGGTACACAGAAGTGGTCCGAAGGAAAATGCCAACCTTGGCACTCAAAGGGCGGTTTGTATTACACAATCCGTGTCCTGTAGACAGGTCCCTATAGAAATTCTCTCACTGCAAAAGCCAACTGTGCCACTATGGCAAGAGCTTCCTGGCTAGTGCTGACAAAGGTGTGTGCAACAGCAATGCTAGTGAATAGAGGGCTCTCTAGGAAACACCAACCGAAAAACGTGTCCTCCTTTTCTATCGTATTAGCGCCATCAGGACACCAACATGATTGTCAAAGCCGTTATAAGAGCCACAACAGGTTGCTGCTTACATTGAGGTGTTGGTTCTTTTGATGGGTTGTGGATGAAGTCTGGGCACTAGGTCTCTAAAAGGTTCACCATCACTGCCCTAGGGTGTTGCCAGTCACTGCCTACTTGCCCAGGGATGGCGCTGATGACACTCAGGATGGCAAAGAGGTGGCATTGCCCAGCGATCACAGGGATGTCTTAGCCCACTGTCCTCATGTATTTAAATGCCTACTGACCCCTTGGCATCACTCACTATACTACGGGGGTTGTATCATCCACTGATCCAAGGGTAGGAAGCATCCACATAAACCAATAATGATGAAGCCTACGGTCACCGGGAATTGAAACGACGACTGTCAATTGGGGCGGCATCGCCTACCAACCCCAGGGGGAACCCAAGTGGGGAGAGATGGCGTCGGTGGTGCCCACTCAACCCAAGTGGGAAGAAGGCGTCGGTGGTGCCCACTCAACCCAAGTGGGGAGAAGGCTTCGGTGGTGCCCACTAAACCCAAGTGGGGAGAGATGGCGTCGGTGGTGCCCACTAAACCCAAGTGGGGGAGGCGGTGCCATCTGATGCCAGCGAAGAAACCAATAAGACTGAGGCCCACTGTCACCCGGGATTGTAAGGCTCCCTGACCACACACTGAGCCCAGTGACAGGGGGCGACATTGCCCACAGCCCCGGAGGTTGGCATCACCCAATGCCCAAAGGGAATGTAACTAGTGTGACATAGAGATTACAACCCCTGCGCAGTGTATGATGGGAGTGATCATCCATGGCTGCTATTGATCATCCAAATTCATATCCTGATGGGTGCACAGGTAGCACAGGAGGAGCCCCCCTGGTCATGTGACCCATGCCCTGCCCCTCTCACCTGTGCCCGCCGAGGGTGCCCGTGCTGATTCCTCTGCCCGCGGCTCCTCCCGTGTCCTCAGCACCGCACAAATATCCGGGTTCTAGGCGGAAAGGGAAACCAGATCGCCATAACAACCAAGTCCTCCCACTGTCAATACTTTTTTTCTTTCTTTCCCCGCCCACTCGGGCGTGGCTACCTGACAGCTCTGACGTTTAGCGCAATGCTTCATGGGATTTGTAGTCTTCACCATAAAATCGTGACGAACAGACTCCGCTAGATCGGTATAGTGTTGTAACAGCCGACTACATCACAGAAACCGCAGTTTATAACGTTTGTGGTATGCGGAACTAATATAATGTGTCATGTTTCCCAGAGGACACTATATAGCAGAGGACTTCCGGTCTGCTGCGCTGTCCATGTTTACTTCCGGTTGGGTGACTCTTGAGCGGTAAGTCAGTGCTGGGAGGGGAAATCACCAATTCAGCTTCAGAAGGAGCAGATCCAGAGAGACCCCAAACCCTGATATTACTTGTCCTAAAGCTACAGATCCAATTCTTCTCTTCCTCAGGGGGACTACATGTCCCAGCATGCCCTTGCTGCAGAGTAATAGCTACTAGGTCATGTTAGGACATCAGGTATTCTATGTATATAGTAATATCCTCTTGTCTATACATTAGAGTAAAAAAAAAACATTTGCTTTTCATGACCTCTGCTTGCTGTGAGTGAATAGAAACATGTATTTTTAAAGGGATATTCCAGGTTTTAAAAATGAATCACCTATCCTTATGGATGACTTTATAACACTCAGAACATCCCCTAAATGTGCCATATTTACTTGTCACCTGCCCCGTTCATGTGAATGCAATACCAAGCACGGCCACTACACAATGTCTGGCGCTGTGCAGGATAGGAAGTGATTTGGTAGGAATTCTAATAAAGGTCAATGACGAGGGAAAGTTTTGCTATGAAACCTTATTCTGCAGAAAGCAGGCCGGATGGTAAATCTAGATATGGGTCTATATTTATAAATATAGAATATATCTAGAGGGTCTAGTCTGGGGTATGATATGAAAATGGGGGACGAAATATAATTGGCCTGAAAACCTACAGTGACCTGCATCATCACCCCCATATCTTTTAGAAGAGAAATCTTCAGCTACCTGTTATTAATTACTCACACAAACATCCTAAGTCCATGAAATGGGGACCATGTGGTGGCTGCATTTCACAGACCGAACTCTTCTGCAGGGATGGGCGTCCAAGCCTCGTGGTGATATGATGTTTCTCTGCAGGACCACCACTCTGTACTGTAATCTCAGTATGGTGCTGTTATCAGGGAAGCAGGGACTCCATGCATAATATATAACCATTATGCTTGGTGTTCTGCTGTCTGTGGCTGTACTTCTTGGTCCCATGGATTTGGCATGGAGCAGCAGTGGTACCATACTTCCATTACCTTCCCTACATTTAAAATATTCGAGGTTAAGATCATGAAGCGAGAAGTGAGCAATTCTGAACCCCCAACAATCAGAAATTTACCACCTTTTCCCCCTAATCTTTTCGGTGCACTTATCCAAAACAACCCACAGCCTATAAGTTTGCCAATGCCACGTACCCACAAACATTGACCCTTCTGATGGCAGTGCTCTATAATACAGGATCGTGACCCTTTATAAATACTCTCGCACGGTGGCTCAGTGGTTAGCATTACAGCCTTGCAGCGATGGGGTCCTGGGTTCAAGTCTCAGTGTCAACATCTGCAAAGAGTTTGTATGTTCTCTCCGTGTTTGCGTAGGTTTCCTCCCACACTCCAAAACATACTGGTAGGATGATTAGATTGTGAGCCCCATTGGGGACAGGGAATGATTTGGCAAGTTCTGTGCAGCGCTGCGGAATCTGTGTGCGCTGTATAAATAATAATAATAATTATTATTAATTATCTCTCTGCAGGCTGAATGACTACGTTAGTCTCCTCTAAGTCTGTGGACTGCACCCAGGATGCCCTTTATAAGGCTCTGCACGACCTTCCTTGGGGCCTGGCCTTGGGTCCTGCTCTGTCACGGGACGGGCTCGGATTGTGGTGCGTTGGCAAACCTTTGCCCAGTGGTTCCCTCATCCCAGCCTGCAGTCCAATCTCTGAAGATGAGGTGTGTGGACAACGTAGCACGCAGTGGTCTGTCTGTCCAGCTGTCTGTACTATTCTTCATTTATGCACTTTTTTTCCCATATAGGAAGGTCCCACTTCTTCATCACCTCTAGGAGAATGTGAGTGGCTGAGGTATGTCTTACTGTGTGAGGCCTCTATTATGTTTGTTGTTTAGTTTTCCTTGAGCTCAAAGACCTTAAAGGGAGTCTTCTATAGCAGTGCTCCCCAAACTTTTTGTCCCACGGACCAGTAGAATACATGTTAGTCTTCCTAGGGAATGAGAGACATCTGTGCTTGTTTGTTGGGGAAGGTGGGTACAGAAGGAGGATGAGGAAGGAGCGGTGGATGTTCTTGGCAGTGGCTCTTCTGCTTATCAGCTGTACTTGAGGTAAGAACCATGCCCAGGCACCTCGGACACCTTCATACTTCTGCTCCTTCTGTCACCTGGGAATAAATGATCTCTGGCCTGGTATTGTAGAACGCTATGCTTAGATTTTGAAGCCTCTAGCACCGTAGAGAGGATAAGCAGAGCATTTCATACCTACTTGGCATGCTGATCCAGCTGGTTTTCATGTAATCCTTATTTTAATGTGATTAGAAGTACCCCAGAAGGTGCCACTTTGTGTTCTCTGCATAGAATACTCTTTGGTTCCTCCCCTCAACTCTGAGTGACAGCTATATTGTTCTCCTGATTGGAGTGAGAAGGGTATTCTTCAATGCAGAGCACTTGATGCACTACCCAGGAGAGGGCGACACCTCCTAGGCCAGCGGTGGCGAACCTATGGCACGGGTGCCAGAGGTGGCACTCTGAGCCCTCTCAGTGGGCACTCAGGCTGTTGCCCCAGCACAGAATTCACCAGACAGGACTTGAGGGATCCTCCTGCAGGCCCAGGTAGACCAAAACGTGAAGCATCTTGGTCTACCTGAGACTGCAGGAAGAGAAGGTGAGGACGTGGTCAGATTATCATTGGAGCCATTGAAGCTCCTGCTCTTGGCCCCACAATTTTTCATGTTCAGGGAAGCGCCAATGGCAATCTGAATTTTCCCACCTTCTGTCAACGATATTGGTGTCCTCAGGACCCTTGAAAGCTGTGGTATAGCACGGAGCAAGAAGATTTTAATAATTTAATGCTAGAATTGCCGTGTTGGCACTTTGCAATAAATAAGTTGGTCTGGTTTGCATTTTGGGCACTCAGTCTCTAAAAGGTTCGCCATCACTGTCCTAGGCAGTTGAAGTCTCTTGTTTAACACTTGGATGTCGCATGACAATAATCCCATGTATGCTCACCTTCTGTCCCCAGTGTCTATGCATTACTGTCAGCAGCTTTTAGGTATCAGGACTACTGACAGGTGCTTGTTAAAGGTACGCTCCAAACAAAAGAGATCCACTGTTGAATACCTTACGTATGGGTGAAGCCCGACTCATTCTCTCTCAATTCTTTATTCTCCATTACTGCCCCCTCCTGTCGTGTGCTAGGCATTACACAATCTAGACGTTTTGTCTGGTGTGTTCCTGGAGCTTTATATCGCCAAGTCTTGCTCTTCTGTAACCCATGTTGTTTTGTAGGCTTATGAGGAGAAGTGCAAAGAAGGAAAATGTGAAATTCTGCAGACTTCAAGGAATGGTCCACCTCCAGGTTATTGCACCAATCCAGCCAGGATGCGAGCTGCTCCTTTCCCTAGAGGAGCAAATTGTCTATAATGATGCTAATGAAGGGAAGACTTCATGTTCTCCAAATTCAATGAGCGACTCTGCTACTAACTGCAAGGAATCAGTGACAGTAAAGACCAATGATGATGGAGAGGCACAGCAGGCCAACGAGATTTTGGGCAACCCTAAAGGTTCAGTTTTTGCTCTGCATCCTGAAGTGTTGGTTGTGGCTCCTCAACCAAAATGCTGCAGCTCAGCAGGATCTGAACCAGAAGGAACAGTAGTGACTGCAGAAGAAGAGGAGGCCATGTCACCGCTCATTACAGAACCTGAGGGAGCTAAACTGTCGACTAACACAGGAATTAATGGGGAAATCTCATTGTGTTCATCCACAGAGGAAGCAGAAAGCACCCAGACTACAGGTATGCCTAACAGTCTACGTCTTATTAGGTGTCACTTCTAGGTCTACAATTGGCAATGCATGTTCCAGGCTGTATATGACGTCCTTGCAGGAGTCTGGTTGTCTGTTTCCATAGTACAGTATCCGTGTTACAGAGAAGGGGATTAACTTGCCTAATGTATGGAGGCAGCCAGCCCCTTACAATAGTTTGAGTGCCAACCATGTCATAAATTGTCAGATTTGGCCCGGATGTGCACAGAGATCCCTGTCCAACAGAAATTTTTTGTTTTCAGGATAACTCCTTTACCAGTTTCTCCAATAATTTACAGATTGCAGCCATAACAATAAGGTTCACATTATTTTGATTATTAATACATCTTTTTTTTTTTTTTCCTTTTTAGATCACTCAGCTGATGTGAACAGTATAAAGGACAAAATGATTTCTGGCAGTTCCAGTACAACAAAGCCCCAAAATTTGATAACTGTGAAATCCACCCATATACATCCAGTCACCACCCATGAGTCCACCATCCCTACTGTTGAGCCCAAGCAAGTTCTTGTGTGCACTGATAAACCCAAGAACATGGAGAATAAGAAAATTGCAAGAGATATTTTACCTGGAAGAAAGAGTAAGGTAAAAGTTGATGGGACGGACGTCCAAAATACCAAACTTTCCAGTGATCAAGATCGGAGAAACTCCAAGAGGAAGTGTCCAGGCACAGCAGAGAAAGGAGACTTAAGCCAAGCCAAGGTGCCCAGACTGGAGGAAGACGTCGATCCTACAGATTATCAGCATAAAGGGAGTGAGTCTAACGGGACAAAAACAAAAGACCAAGCACAACGCAAATTCCAGTGTAAAGTTTGCAACAAAAACTTCTCCCAACTGGGTCATTTAAAGAGACACAGCTTCATACACACCGGCCTGAAACCATTCTTATGCCCAGAGTGTGGGAAGGAGTACTGCTCGGAGGAGAGCTTCAAAGCTCATCTACTAGGTCACCAGGGTCTCCGTCCCTTCAAGTGTTCCCAGTGTGATAAGGCGTATGGCACACAACGCGACCTGAAGGAGCACTCTGTATTGCACACCGGGCAGCGCCCCTATCACTGTGAGGACTGTGGAAAGAGCTTTGCACGGCGACCGACCCTACGCATTCACCGCAAGAATTATTGTACCCCTCGTACTAACGAAATGAAGACCCTTCTACAATGCGGAATATGTGACAAGCAACTGGCTAATGTCTGCTCGCTGCGTAACCACATGCTCATACACACAGGGGAAAAGCCATATACGTGTTCAGAGTGCGGCAACACTTTCCGGCACAGAGGAAATTTGCGGATTCACCAACGACTACACACTGGGGAGAAGCCCTACAAATGCCAATTCTGTGGAGATGCTTTTCCTCAGCAGCCCGAACTGAAGCGCCATTTAATCCTACACACAGGGGAAATGCATCTGTGTACGGTCTGCGGAAAAGCATTAAAAGACCCTCATACCTTGCGAGCCCATGAGAGACTACACACCGGCGAACGCCCGTTCCTCTGCAAATACTGCGGCAAGTCTTACCCCATTGCCACCAAGCTCCGACGGCATCTTAAATCCCATCTAGAGGAAAAGCCGTTCCGCTGCCATGTGTGCGGGATGGGCTACTCCTTTCAGCACAGCCTAAACCGCCATCTTCACAGCCACAGAGATGAAGGACAGAAATCTGTGTTTGTGGGTACTAGTGAGGTAACAGTGGCACATACGGAGCCTGGGCACACCCTGGTGTTGGTACACGTTGATGACAGCTCAGAAAAGATATTGGTCGCAGACTGCACAGAGAACTCTGATCAATCCCATACTTCTTTGCTTCCCATAGACTCTGAGACATTGGAGGTCCACTCATTAGGAGACCATGAGGATGGGATCCTGCAAAAAGACCAAAGCCCCAGTCTCTTACTGGTCCCCCAGACTCTGGAGTTCAGCACAGTAGCTGAGGTGGTAGTAGAAATTGGGGTGTGATTTTGAGCTTTCAGATTGTCCTTATAAAAAGTTTTACTTCCGTTTTTTGTGTTCATGTTTATTTCAACCAAATCCGTCTTTGCTCTTCCAGTTGTGTCTGTGGCTGCTGTTAATAGAGGGGTCACAACCCCTCCTATTACTTCTAAGGTGTATTATAAGGTGGTGTTGGCAGATAACACCATAAGCAATGAATATCATATTGTTAATACCATTAGTATAATCTTAAAAGTTGATCTTAGGAGGCCATGGTTAACAAATATATGATGATTACCACAATCACAGTGCCTGGATTTATGAGTACCATATATATACTTGAGTATAATCTGACCTGAATATAAGCCGATGCTCCTCATTTTACCACAGAAATATGGGAAACTCTATTGATTTGAGTATAAGCCTATGGTGGAAAATTGGTGCTAGCCAGCCTCCTGCCCCCCAGGATATAGCTAGCCAGCCTCCTGCCCCCCAGGATATAGCTAGCCAGCCTCCTGCCCCCCAGGATATAGCTAGCCAGCCTCCTGCCCCCCAGGATATAGCTAGCCAGCCTCCTGCCCCCCAGGATATAGCTAGCCAGCCTCCTGCCCCCCAGGATATAGCCAGCTAGTCTCTAGTATATAGCCAGCTCCCAGTATGCCCAGCACTTGTCTGGGCAAAATAGTCAATACTCACCTACCCAATGTTCGCTACAGGTCCTCTTCTTGCTTCCTCCTCTTCTGTGGCAGGTGTGTGCATGCTGGCGGCTATAACTACAGCCACTTGCTGGCCGCGTGCACACTATGATGTCAGCGGCAGGACCTGCAGGGCCGTCGGAAAGGTGAGTATTGACCTTATTTTTTTTTCCACTCGCGTATATACATTTCTTTGTGCTGAAAAACTCGGCTTATCCTAGGGTGTATAGGGTAAGTGTCTATGGTTTTGATTGTAGATTTCCTCTCAAATTACAGAAATACCTCTATAAAGAAACACTAAGCCAAAATACACAAAGAATATTCCAGCTTTTACCCCCCCCCATCTCCTCTTTTTCATTGATATATTACAAATGACACTTTTAAAAGATAATGGCCCAGATTTTTTTTTTTTAAAAACCGTGCAGTGTGTAATATGTGGAGTTTGCCTGTAGAGGGTGCCGTGTGTGACAGATGCATGATTCTTCATGAATCTGGCGCCCCCTGCACTGCTTTGGTAGAATGCACTAACCTTTTTTGGTGCACCTTTCACAAGGGGCGTGCAACACAATGCAGTTGGACCCTCTATGATAAATGTGTCACATGATCCGACTGAGCCCCGGATCGCTCCTTTATGTGCAGAATTTTGTGTTGGGTCGGGTATAGTGCAGCTGCAACACAAATGTGTCTCGGACACTATATAAATACATACGCGAGCTGTATGTTTGTCCCAAGAACTGAGCAAGGCAAAAATATCCCATTTCTAAGCCATGAAAGATGGAGCAGATCCCCAGGAGAATGAAGTCTTTGTTTTCTACAATGCTGCAAACTGACAAAGCGTGAAGGTTACTACACTGACAAAATAACAAACTCCGAAATGTCTGCAAAGCTCACCAGATACCAGAGATTTGTACATGTAATAATTCTTTATATAGTGCACACAGATTAGGCAGCGCTGCACAGAGTTTGCTAAATCGGTCCCTGTCCCCAATGGGGCTCACAATGTAATCCACCTACCAGTATGTTTTGGAGTGTGGGAGGAAACCGGAGAACTCGGAGGAAACCCACGCAAACTCAGAGAGAACATTCAAACTCTTTGCAGATGTTGATGTTGACCAGCGCTGCAAGGGTGTAGTGCTACCCACTGAGTCCACTGGGTCTTGTCACAAAAGGGTGTTAAAGCTATTTTTGGAGCTACTTTGGGGTACCCTGCGTCTTGGTGAGAGATTGTTGACTCATGAATGTGCCTTTACAAGGCCTTAAAGGAACACCCCAGTGAAAGCTAATTAGTTCAGTAATACATGGTGCTGGGCCTGAAGGGAGGAGCAGGACTCAATGTCATTGTATTCCTAGAACCTAGAGTCCTGCTCCTCCCTTCAGGCCCAGCACAACGATCAGTGGGTACAGAAAGTAGTCAGACCCCTTTTAAGTTTTCAACTCTTTGTTGTATTGCAGTCAATTGGTAAGATGAAAAAAGGTTCTTTTTTCTCATTAATGTGCACTCTGCCCTGATCTTGACCGAAAACCCCCCAGAAATGTAGATATTTGTGCTAATTTATTAATTAAGCAAAACTGAAACACTAACATTAACACACATGCTATCTATTTCCTTCTGATCCTCCTTGAGATGGTTCTAGTCCTTCATTTCGAGTCTAGCTGTGTTCATTTAAGCTGATTGGACTTTATTAGGAAAGGCACGGATCTGTGCATGACAGAGCACATGAGAATCACAAGGTCTAAGAAACTGCCCAGGAAGCTCAGAGACAGATTGTGGCAAGGCACAAATCTTGTGGCCAAGGTTACAAAAAAAATTATGCAGCACTCAAGATTCCTAAGAGCACAGTGGCCTCCATAATCCTTAAATGGAAGAAGTTAGAGTGCTCTGGACCTCCGACTGGGCCGAACCAACAAGACAATGATCCTAAGCACATGGCTAAAATAACACAGCAGAGGCTTCAGAACATCTCTGTGACCATTTCTGAGCCCGGACCTAAACCCAATGGAGCATCTCTGGAGAGGCCTGAAAATGGCTTTCACCAACGTTCACCATCAAACCTGAGGGAACTGGAGAAGAAAAGGCAGAGGACCCCAAATCCAGGTGTGTAAAAAGTGTTGCATCTTCCAAGGAAGACCCAGGGCTGTACCAGCTCCAACACTGCTTCTACTCATTACTGAAATGAGCGAAAACAGTGATGTAACTAGGAATGAGCGGGCCCCATAGCAAACTTTTGGCTGGGCCCCCCAGCAACGACCCTTTACCAATAACATGTCCCAGCAGCAGCCTCCCTTTACAGACAACATGTCCAGCAGAGTCCTCCCCTCACTAATAACATATCCAGCAGCAGCTTCCCATCACTAATAACATGTCCAGCAGCGGCCCTCCCTCACTAATAACATGTCCAGCAGCGGCCTCCCCTCACTAATAAGATGTCCCAGCAGTGGTCTCCCCTCACTAATAACATGTTCCAGCAGCCTCCCCTCACTAATAACGTACAGCAGCGGCCTCCCCTCACTAATAACATGTCCCAGCAGTGGCCCCCTCTCACTAATAACATGTCCAGCAGCGGCCTCCCCTCACTGATAACATGTCCAGCATTGGCCTCCCCTCACTAATAACATATCCAGCAGTGGCCTCCCCTCACAAATAACATGTCCAGCAGTTCACCCTTATAGGTGACAAGGGGAGCGCAGTGCAGCCTGGAGGATATAGAGGAGCTCCAGACAGTGGGCAGATGGTGGACACGGAGCCGGGTAAGCAAATCAGAGGGGACAGGAACAGAAAGGGAGGGTGCAGGAACAGAACAGGAGGGAGCAGGATGATTGTTTTAGACCGTGTTGTGCCATATAGCAGGGCACGGGAGGCGGTCAGACCAGGTCCGGCAATGCAGCGCAGTGATTGTGCGGCCGCTGCGGACCCCTGCAGCTTACGGGCCCTGTAGCAGCTACTACGGCTGTAGCTACGCCACTGAGCAAAAATTTTAAAGGGGTCTGAATACTTTCCGTACCCACTGTAAGATTCAATGAACCAGCTGTGAATGGAGTGTTCCTTTAAAAGACATTTAAACAGACTTTGAGAGTGGCTCTTCATTGGACTGTGCTGTTATCTCTCCATGTATTGTATTTAAATATTAACAAGTAAATCTACAAATAACCCAAATATGGACCCTGTATGGGGGGATGTATAGAAAGTTATGTATAGGAAGCATACAGTAGTTTCTGGATCTGTACTTGGGGCACAAACTTTTTTATTCTCCCTACATTTTAGACGCTGAGATAGATAAAGGGGTTCTCTCATCAAGTGTCCTTCATTCATTTGTGTCCTTCCCTTTACAGACCTGTTCACACCCTGCATTATTATAGCTCATTCTGATGCGCTTTTCCAGATTGTGCACTACATACGTACCCCAGACGGTCGTGTGCATGAGGCCTAAGGGTGTATTCACACACAGTGGATATTACATGTAAGCTGCAGCATGAATTGACCTCTACTTTGTGAACCTGCAGCATAGCAGTTTGTGTTGAAGGTAGGGCAGCACGGTGGCTCAGTGGTTAGCATTACTCTCTTGCAGCGTTGGGGACCTGGGTTCACGTCCAAGGGTCAACAATTGCAAAGAGTGTGTATGTTCTCTCCGGGTTTAAGTGGGTTTCCTCCGGGTCCTCCTACACTCCCAGGTTGATCAGATTGTGAGCCCCATTGGGGACAGAGACCGTTTTGGCAAACTCTGTGCAGCGCTGCGCTATATAAATAAAGGATTTTTTTTTATTATTAAGGTTTACTCTATAGACGAGCAACGTTGCTATGAATTGTGCATCAAAAAATTGTGCAGTCACCTCTACAGAAAATCCACTGCGTTTCAGTTCCATGTGAAAATACCCTTTAAAAAAACCCACCCCCTACTATTGGCCTCCTGCACTCCTTCAAACAATCATGTCTGTTTTATAATGAATTGTATTTCCAATCATATAGCTACTTCTTTACTAGTCTGTGTGCCGTCCCTCTGTTATTCCTCCTTCAAATTAATCGACAGCTAGGAGTAAAAGGAACACTCCAGTCAAAGCTTATTCATTGAATTATCCATGGTGCTGGACCTGAAGGGAGGAGCAGGACTCAACGGGGCTTATTTATAAAGGGTCCGCGGCTGCACATTTGTCGGTTTTTCCGACATTTTCGGGATTTGCATCGCTTTGACAGGTATTTAACAGGGGTTTGCGCTGGGATTGTGTCGCACGCGATTGGATTTTGGCTGCACCGGCTTTCATGTAACAGGTCCGCCGGAGTTCACCTTCTTCTTCCCGGTGTATGTAAGTGCATTTCTTGCGACACAGTTTTAAAGTTAAATCCGAATCTGTTGGATCGTCCGTCGGCCCACCCCCACGATTTGTGTCGAATGAAAGTCAGCGCGATTGCACCAAAATCCGATCGCGTGCGACACAATCCCCTGCTAAATGTGCCGCAAATCGGAAAACGTCGGAATATCCTACTAAAGTGCGGTCAGCGGACCCTTAGTAAATTAGCCCCAATGAATCAGCTGTGACTGGAGTGCTCCTTTAACAGTCGGCAGCGTGTCCCTGCTCTGGCTGGCACTACTGTCTAATCATTTCTGACAATGCCAGACTATAGGGACACACCTCATTGGCAAGTAGAAAGAAAACACCCAATTGTCAATTTTTTCCTAAATGTCCACCTAATTAGAGGAATAACAGAGAACCGGCCCATACAAAGTTATGAAAAAAGTATTAAGTATTATATCACTATTAATATTTATTTAGTCATGGGAGGTTATCAGTCCCCTGTCATACTCTTAGGCCCAATTTTATTTTGTGTGTGTTTTTTTTTTTTGAATATCCGTAAAATCAATACTCCATACGAGACCTAGGATGCCTCCATGTTTATAGGATAAGCCGTGTCCCTGTAATATTTAGTATGTGCACATTTCAACATTCAGTCCCGTAAACAGCCGCCCCCAGTCCTGCCCTCTGCTCCGGCTTAGTTCTGACCCTGCTCTTTGGACCCCTGTCCCATCTGTCAGTTCCCTCTTGTCCTAAAATAAATATTGATTCTGTTAGACATGGAAGAGCACTGGATCTGAGCAAATCTTGGGAAACCAAATTCTGCAAGATTCAAAAAAATTCTGCAGCTTCCTGTATTGAGGATCTGTGAAATCTCGATGGATATGGAAAGAAACTTTTATTGGGTAAAGTAATGGATTATGCAGGTGGAATTATTAGGCTTCTTACCTGTTGGTTATGACACAAAGTATGAAATTAGTAGAACGTATGACATTTTTGGAAAACACCATTGTACAGAAACATTATGGATGCTCATTCTTTCTTAAATGACACATGTCACCAGATTTCACCCCATGGGGATAAAATGTCCTTTCCAGAATTCTCTTTTATGCAAAATCTCACAAAATCTCCTCCAATAAAAGCTGTGAAGAGTCATATTTTGCCTGAGAGGTGTCATGTTTAAAGGGGAGCGTTCTTTCAGTTACCCCTATCCTCTTGTTGTCACATTAAACATAGGAATCTCAACTTTCAGATTGCATCAGGCTTGTTTTTCTGTGAGCTACAGATGCAGAGTTACGGACAGAGCAGCAGATAAATATGCTCCTATTTCTTTAACTTTCTGTATCTCCGGTTATGTAGATCACAGAACCACAAGCCTGATGTGATCTGAAAGATTAAAGTCCATTTTTTAATATGACACCAAAACGTGCTTTTTAGTTCTGTTTGATTTGACGCTCCTCCTCCAGTGACTCATTTCAGGCAAAAAGTGACTCATTTCTGCTCATTTGTGCATGCCTTTGGAGGTGAATTTATTTGTAGTTAAATATAATAGAGGTAATATTTGAAATGGCATTTCACACCCTACTCGAGGGGGCTGCTAGTTTAGTGGGGTGAAATCTGGAGGCAGGTTCCCATTAAAGGCCTTTTGCTGGAATGGTGGAAATTCCCATGGAGACCGGAGCCAGGGGTAAAGTTCCTGATTCCATCAGCACATAGGTCTCTCCTACAGGTCTCCCTACTGGATCGAACATGATGGTAGTTACAGGATTGACTTTGGTAAGCACCACAACATAGGAAAAACCTTAAAGCCAAGGAGTCAAGGAGTTTGACGCATTTTAAGGGTATGTCCACACCTGCAGATTTTTTCCACATAATTTATAACTCTTGTGGGAGAACCTTAAAAGTTCAATTTGGACTCTCACTCCCCCAGGTCTAGGAAGAGAATGTAGTCTGGACCAATGACCTACATAGTAGGTCTTTGAAGATTTGTCCAGAATGGAAAAAAAAACATGTTTTCTCCCCCCAAAAAACTGTGTGACCCCTTTTCAACTCAATCCAATGTACTTAAAGGGCTTGTCTGGGTCTGGATCTCCTATCTTTAGGAATCTTTCCACAGTGAATCTTGGTGATTGGTGAGGGTGCCCCCCGCCTATCTGCGATTGGTCAACGCCCTTAAAGGGAACCTGTAAGTAGAAATTTTTTCCAATAATGAAACCAGTATGTTGTCGAGTAGGTAAACATCTTTCAGATGAACTTCTTTTACTTCGGTTTGATGGCATCATCCAAGAAATCCACTTTGAAGTGAGATCTAAAGCAGAGAGTTTAGTACTGAAGTCAAGCTCTCCCCACCTTTGAACGCTCACTTGACTGTAAATGATGGCTCTGTGTTCCGGGACTTCATTAACTGTCTGTCTTGAAGCCTAGTATATGATGTCAATCTATACAGATGGGACACTAAGAGACGGGGAGAGCTTGACTTCAGTGCTAAACTTCCAGCCTCCTTGATGTTTTACATCTAATTTACATCTTGCTTCTAGGTTGATTTTCTGAATGATTTCTCTACGTTGGTCCATGATCTGGAAGGTGTTTTGCTGCTTTACAACCTACATGTAGTAATTTAGTGGGTCAAACTCTGATGACAGGTTCCCTTTAAGGTGCAATGTTGACCACCAAAGTGACGATGCTCTGCATCTATCCATACACCCTGCATTGTAATGCGAAGGACCGGGCCAGTCACAGTGACACATTTCTTACCATTTTCATTAGCAGGAATCTCTTAATATCATCATGGGGTGTTTAATCGGGCACCTCAGCGGGTAGCAGGGATCCACCTATGGTGATGATCCAGGAGAGGGAACGATGCCTACCCAGAAGTCAATTTGAGGACCCATAAGGGGGTCCATTATGAACTTTTAAGACAGCTACAGTTTTGGATTCTGGAACATTTGGGGGGGCATTGATGAGTTCCCGGGGGACCCAGCGTTGGATGGATGGTCCAGCTGGTAACTTATACAGATCTTTGACTATATAAAAGCATAGTCTGGGTTAAGCACCATACATTTACTACTCAGATATTGCATCACTTGTATACCAGGGGGATTAGGACTGGGCTGTATGAATATTATAGCCCCTACAAGTCTGGAATCACTTCCTACATCAGCTAGAATCAGCTTCTTGGAGAATGGAGGATGTGTCCCTTCTGCTGCTTTCAATCTGCGGTTTCAGGACCTTTGGAGGTCCTAAAATATATCTTCTGTACTTCTGTATTGAGAGCAGGGACAGATGTACAAGGATTTCATGGGTGAATGTTCTTATCAGTATAAAATTTGGTGTGTGATTTGGGCGGCCATGGGCTTCCTAGAGGGCTTGGGCCCAAACCGCCTATACTATAATCCACTACTGCTTATATGTAAGAAAAAATATTAACAAAAAGTTATTTTTGCCACAACTTCTTCCAAATCTCATGACTACATGACTACACGGTGATGATCCCTCCACAAACCTGCAGACCCTTCACAGTTGTGGGCGCCATCTCCCCTAAGTACAATGGTGGTGGTGGACATGAGTCGTCTGCCTGGTACTTTGTGCCTGTAAATAAACCATGGATTTCTATGGCAATGCGGAGGCCTCAGTGTTTGCTGATCAATGTGTAACCGCTCCTGACCCCAGAGGCTGAATGACGGGGGAGGGAGAAAGTCCAGAGGAGGGTCTCTCTATCTTTCTGACACAGGGTAATGCTCCAAATATCTCTTCAGTTGAGTTCCAGCTGCGGGACCGCCATGCGAAGGCCTTTCTTCCCCAGCATGCCGCACCGAACCAACATTATATGTGGATTAATTTTGGCCTCCCTGATGCCCCTGGCCCTGGGTGACAATGGTAAGAAAGGGACTATGTTACATAAGAAGTCAGTCCTGACCTGCAGAACAATGCACAAGGCAGTGGGGGGTCTTCTGAGGGTCCTGGGGGCTAAACTGGAATTTATTGTGCAATTTGTCTATCTCATATCTATCTCATATCTATCTATTTCATATCTATCCCATATCTATCTATCTATCTATCTATCTCATATCTATCTATCTATCCATCTCATATCTATCTATCTATCTATCTATCTATCTATCTATCTATCTATCTATCTATCTATCGCCACATACACATCACATAACAACGCCACATACACTTCACATAATACCGCCATCATACAGATCACATAATACCGCCACATGCAGATCACATAATACCGCCACATACACATCACATAACACCGCCACATACACTTCACATAATACCGCCATCATACAGATCACATAATACCGCCATCATACAGATCACATAATACCGCCACATGCAGATCACATAATACCGCCACATACACTTCACATAATACCGCCACATGCAGATCACATAATACCACCACTTGCAGATCATATAATACCGCCACATACACATCACATAATGCTGCCACATACACATCACATACTGCCACAGTACTATATAGTGTACAAATTATACTTATGTTCTGGGGTGACTGTAAATGGGGTCACAGGAGCAATGAGCTGGAATGTAGATATTTGGGATTATTTACTTTCCTAGTTGTAAAGTTGATGGTGGAAGCGCAGATGCCCAGTTGTTACTGCCCGTGGTTGAAGCTTTAGAAATGGAAACCCACAAAATAAGATGAGGTCACAGTTGCAGGCGGGCGCCCGTGTAATGCTCGGCCGTTACACTGCTGCATACAGAGGCACAGATGTCTTCATGGTTACTGCACCCACAATAGTAACGCTTGGCTGTTATACTCCCATACGGGCATCTTCATGGTTACTTCACTGAGTAACGCTTGGTGGTTACACACCAATATATGGAGGCACCTCACATAGTTACTCCTGGTTGTTACACACAATGGGGCTCATTTACTAAGGGGCCACGGACCGCGATTCTGTTGGGTTTCCCGAATACTTTCTTTTTGCGCCGAATTGCCCCGGGTCTTTGGCGGCGGCTTGCTTGCGTCACAAATCGGGGGGCGTGCCGTCGGACAACCTGACGGATTCGGACAAACCGCGGAATTTAAAAACAAAATTATCAGCACTTACATGCACCGGGAAGAAGAAGGTGAACTCCGGCGGATCTCAGCGGGGAAGCGACACATGCAGGAAATTGGACGCACAACCTTAGTGAATCACGGCAGACCCGATTCTTCGTCGCACAACGCACCGTGGGATCGCGACAGGACCGGGTAAGTAAATGTGCCCCAATATATGGAGGCACAAACGTCTTTACGGCTACTTTATTTAGCCACAATTGATGGTTACGTTTCAATATATGGAAGTCCAAATATTTTTATTGTGACTACTCAGCAACGCTTCACAGTAGCACTCCCCTACGTAGAGGCACAAGGGTCTTCATGGTTATGAGTCCTAGTTGCGCTGGAGTTGTATCTGCTTCCCTCCCTTCAAAGTTTTGTGGATACAATGTGGAAGAGATCTCCTATCCTAATACAGTAATGCTGCAATCACTGGGGGGCTCCGGGAATAGCCCCTCAATTCTAACAGGTGCATTGAATATGCGAGTACACGCAGTCTACACACAGTCACCCATCCGATAATCCCAGATGCAACCGCTGATACTTTTTACATAATCCCAGATGAAGAAATGCAGCAACAGATGGAGCAGATTCTCACAAGACCCCCGGACTGAGAGGGAGGGGAGATTTCCTTGATAAATTGGCTCCACGACATTTGCGTGACCACTTGGTGTATTTAGCCCATCAGACCTTATTATGATCGGATATTCCCCATCATGGGATGTAATGCGGAAAGCACCGGATATGCTGATCCGGGCAAGAAAAGAATTTACACCCCTAAATCTTTTCCAGATAGTGGCACCATCTTCTGAACATTACTAATACACAGCTGCTGGACAGGTGCATTATTAGAGACATATGGGACATACAAGCCAAGGAGAAGGGAGATTTCCCACTCCCAGCAAAGTTGCAGCAAAGCCCATTTACTAGGTGGTCCATAAGCCCCTGTTCCAATTATTTGATCTCCTTTCATGTCTGGCAGTATAAGTATTGTAAATGCTTTCCCCTGCTCTCTACACTGAGATTTATGATAAAAAATGCTCTAGACAAAACCCCCACATCCGCTGTCAGGAAAATATTAACCTATTATTTAATGCCAAAAGTAGCAGTGGGTCAGTCCAGGAGTCTGTGGAGAACAATGTCGTTATGAGGGTTATAGTATTCTGTTTAGAAGATTTTACCCCATTCCCACCACAACAGAGACATCACCAAATGTGACTGCAGTCTAACCTTCTTAGGGTGTACAACTGGTATTTAATCCACATAATATGCTGTATCTAAGCTGTGATCTTAGTGGTATCTGCAATCAGGGTGGGCGCCAGCACTGGGCATACCTGGGCAAGTGCCAGGGTCCAAAGCTGCTGGGGGGCCCACATAAGGTTTTATAAAAGGAGGGGGGCTGTATCTAATGAATGCTTAGGGGGTGAGGGGGGCTTTATATAAAATAACCATGAGGGGCTGTTTGGGTTGATAAACTAGGGAATATTTTAGGGAACAGGAGACTGTTTTAGTTTCTTCCGCCATGTGAGTTCATTGCAAAGGGGCCCACTGAGGCTCTGCCGCCCAGGGGCCCGCTGACACCTGGAACCGGTCCTGTCTGCAATACATAGAGCAAAGCTGTGATTAACAAGGGAAGACACCATTATAGAGGCTTCCACCATATACAGAGCTGAGCCATTGTATCTAAGCTGTCATTATAACTGTATAGCTATATCTAAGCATGGACATAGCTAACCTGCTATGTAACTTGCCATGCTAGAGGTATGGACCATACATGGACCCGAGTCACTTTATCGAAGACACCATTATAGAGCATCCAACATATACAGAGCTGAACCACAGTATCTACCATGTATAGAGCTAAGCTGCTGTATCTAAGCTCTCTTGCTAGATGTATGTACCATGAATACAACTAGGCCACAGTACAATAGCCGCCTTGTTAGATAAGACTGCCATGCATGTATCTAAGCTACCTTTCAAGGAGTATCTACCATGCATACAGCTAAGCTGGTGTATCTAAGCTGCCTTGCTATTAATATCTACCATGCATACAACCTAGCCCCAGTATCTTAACAACCTGGCTAGAGGTATCTGCCATGCATAGAGCCATGTCGCTGTATCTAAGCTACCTAGCTAAAGTATCTGTCATGCATAGAGCCCACACAGTGATGGACAGCTCTTCTTGTATCAGTTTGTAGACAACTATCAATCACTGTGTGGCGGGCAGTGTTAACAAGATTCTCCCTGTCAATCACTGTGTGTGGGCGGAGAGATCCGAACTCTTACTGTCTTTTCTGTCAGGATTTACTCCACTTAATTGTTTAATAGGTTTTGCTGTTGATATTTGATATTGCGGGGTACAGTAATGTTGGTTCTGTAACATGCCAACAGTCCAGCCTCAGGAGAAGCTGACACCTCTGTGTGTTATACAGACAAGACCATGGCCAGTATGTAATGCCTTATATGCCCTGCGGAGGCGCTGTAGGAAAACCTTACTGCTAGAGGATCTAACCAGAGGGACCATATCACATGAAACATCTATGTGAGAACCATGTATATGTGGGGGGACAAAATTGGATCCTATAATTGAGAAGCAGTAAAGGTTTTTGTTGGGGTTTATTTTTTTCTACATTCTCAAGAATCGATCCAATCCCATTTTTGATGATCTGTAAGGATATCGTTCCTCTGGCTCTTCTGCTCTTTCGGTCAGAAGTACTGGGGGTCATGGGACCTAATCAGCGGTCCCCTCGGACCGTGGGTCATCATTTCATCTTATGTCACAAGTGACCCCCGTGTAACAGGCCAACACATAGGGCTTGAGGTTGCCAAAAGGCAGAAGAACCAGAGCAACGTTTGAACCAGGAGCCAGAGCAGGGTAAGTACCCTTTCTTTTTTTGGGCACCCCTTGGCACCAGAGAATTCCTTGGAAAACCCCTTTAAAGTTCATAGATCCCATGACAAAATCCAGGCCTCCAGGTGTAATGTACCAGACACTTCGTATGGGAAACACCATGAAAATGGGCCCAGTTGTTCTTCACCCAGAACCCCGTGGTACAATCCAACCCCAGATTGTGTGATAAATCTATTCCCCCCCCCCTCTTTCCAGTGTTTATCAGTAACCAGGAGGCCATGTCTGTGCTCAAACGTTCTCGGAGAGCTAATACCTTATTCGAGGAGCTGAAGCAGGGGAACATGGAGCGAGAGTGTATGGAGGAGATATGTAACTACGAGGAAGCCAGGGAGATCAAGGAGTCAACCGATGCCACGGTGAGATAATGTTCTCCTCATGTGTGGGGGGCTACATGGTCCCATCTGCCCCTTTAGGCCCTACGGCATCAGCAGTTTCCACACCCCCCAACTTAACCCCTGAGCATTGTGCCTGTTCCTATGGATGTGTCATGTTTCTTTTGTATTACAGAACACCTTCTGGCGCCTCTATCAATGTGAGTAAGGAAGAAAGAACATCACATGCTGTTGTGTATTTGCCGATTTCATCATAGGTCAGAGGTCACCGGGGATGATATGAAGTAATATGGGAGAGGATACAGGATCATGTACACAGATGCTTACATGCTAATATTTTGCAGCTACATCTCCCCACATCACTGCAGCCACATCCCCCATATGTGTGCAGTCACATCCCCCATATCTGTGCAGCCACATCCCCCTTATCTGTGCAGCCACATCCCCCTTATCTGTGCAGCCACATCCCCCATTTCAGTGCAGCCACATCCCCCATTTCAGTGCAGCCACATCCCCCATAACGGTCCAGCAACATCCCCATATCGGTCCGGCAATATCCCCATATTGGTCCAGCCCCCCATACGATCTTCGCACGTGCAACACTCCCCATATCGGTCCAGCAATATCTCCCATTTGGTCCAGCCACATCCCCCACATCAGTGCAGCCACAGTGACCACCTACTGGATTAAGACACAGCCTGACAATATTCTAACCCCATCCTTGCAACTCCAAAAATACCGACCAGGTGAGAGATCCAAAAACACAAACTCTGGCCATCCCCTATCCTGGTTATCCTTTCTCTGTATTGCCTCTCCTTGTATTACAGTAAAACATTGTTTAGTTCTTATTCACAGCTTGTAATCCTGAAAAGAAGCCGGCAAGACAAGCCCTGGCCTGTGCTGGCAGGTGAGGAGGGGACTAAAATTACTGGGGGACTGCCCTCAGCCCCTTGATACCTTGAAATAATCTTACCATTGAGTTGTCATCTTCTGGTTCTCTGGGGTCCAATATTAGGTTAGTGTGCTTGGCCCATTGTAGGATCCCTGGGGGACAGTGTGACACTGCATTTACCCCTATAATATTGGGGTGATAGTAGTTATGGTAGTTAATCTACCCTACCCTCAAGATGGGTGAAAATCTGGCTTGTGGGATCCCTACAAAAAACTGGGAGTCAGGGTCAGGGTGTGACCTACAAGGTTACTAATACACTGACCCTAACATCTGTCCATATATGATTCACAGGTCAATGTGCAGAAGGAAAAGGACCAGAATTACATGGGTAGACATCAGCGTCACCAGGTCGGGCGAGAAGTCAGTACTGGTCCAGTCATCCAATAGGACAAAATAGTGTTCATACAAACGGAGCAATCATGTAAAATTCGACCGTTTCATGTATACAGCTCCCATGTAAATCATGACTCACCAGACTCCTTGTATAGTTATTCTGATATCTGGATGTATCCTACAGACAGTAAAAGGTAAGTATTCGGCAACCATGGGGACATGGAATTAGAAGTTGCTCAAATCTTACAACCTAACTAGATTCATTCAGACCCCTTCACCACCAATGGGCAAAATTTGGGTCAAAACCAGCTTGCCTATTGTATGTTATAATCATGGCAAACTCACAACTCTTGGCAATGGATCCACAAGATCAAGGTAGAAGAGGGCGCAATTGCTGGGATCAATGATCAATGAAAATCTGGATCTACCCAGAAGTAGAACCCCTTAGATGCCACAGTTAACAAGGCATCTAGAGATGTAATAAGAATAACAAGTTATTACTATTTCAACTTCTTGCTGTATGATTGTGAACTTTCTGGTGTTTAGGGTCAATCACTAACACTCATCCGGACCGCAACCTGACCGAAAACTACTGTCGAAACCCAGATGAAAACCGTTGGGGCCTGGTGTTATACCAAGACCCTGAAAACCTAGAGAGGAGTGTTTCAGTGCCCGTATGTGGTAAGTGGGTCGTAATGTCTTGGCCAAGATGAGTTTCATAAGTTTCGGGAGATGGATTTTTAATTATCTTCTTGCATACGAAAAAGGGAAGAAAAAGTAATAAAAAACATGAACAGAGTCTATATGGTGTTAGTCTAAGATTAACTGGGCCACGAGGAGACTAGTATAGTACCCAATAGTGCCCCTAAAATTTATATAACACAGAGGAGCCTCCACTATCTCTAGGCGTCCATCTAATATTAATAGTGCCCATGCGGTACCCATCTATCTATATGGTACCCATCTAACATCAACGTAGATCAATAAGGAGCCCCTTTGGTGCGCATAAGATACCATGTATTGATGTAGACCACTGAAAGAGGTGGTACAGTACCGTTTTTTAATGCAGATCATTAAGGAGCCTGTACGTGCCATAATGGCTTCCCATCTATCATAATGTAATAACTCTCGAGAAGCCCATACAGGCCATACGTACCCATCTAACATTAATATAGACCTGGGTGGAACCCCTACGGTACCCATAAGTAACCGATTTATTAATGTAGAAACAAAGAGAGGCCATAGAGTACTAAATCTACTAATAATGTACCATCAGGGAGCCCCCAGTTATTCTAGTGTACAATTACCTCACCTTACGTACCCATCTAATATTTCTAGACCAATGATTGTGCCCATGAGTTACTTGTTTATTAATGTATGTGCCATCTATCATTAAGTAGACCGGGTGGATCCGGTATGGTGCCTATTAGGTCCCCATCTAATCTTAATTTAGACCAGGGAGAAGCCTAAACAGTGCGCCATATGGTACCCATCTAAATTAATGTAGACCAATGAGGAGCCCCTACGGTGGCCATAGTTCGACCTGTGGAAAAACCATATAACTTGTGGTTTAGAGTGCCCCATATAGTACCATCTAACATTAGGTAGACCAGTAAGACCATAATCATTAATGAGAATACTGAGGAGCTGTGTACATTGCACCATATGTATACCCTTTTCTTATACTGACATATGGGCCCATATGTACCACATTTCATCATAATGCAGACCACTGAGGAGCCAGTGACCTGTTCATATGGTACAGAGACGTATGGTGCCACTCTGCAGTAAATCTTTTTGAATGGTTTTTAATTACGTCTACGGCAGCGACAGGTTGGAACCGCCATCCCCAGTCATTTGCCCCATTTAGTCCTAATAGGCAAAAATGAGTCACATAGAGACCCATCAACAAAAGGGGTCAAAACTGTCCAGAAAGAGGAGGGCAACCCTGCGTGGAGAACCGGGCTTGGATATGAGGGCACCCTGGCGGTCACAGTGTTCAGGACTTCCATGTCTCCCCTGGGACCTCCCCATCAGTACAGGAGCACACACGACGACAAAGAACCTTCAGGAAAGACGTCGTCCTGAAGAGAGATAATACTGCAGGAACCCGACACGAAGCGGAGGGCTGTGTGGTGCTACGTGTCCCACAGCAACACCTCCTTCGACTACTGCCGCTTTAAAATTATTGTGGTAAGTTCGTTCACGTCACTTGATATGGTTGCCCTCTCCTACATTAATTACTCAACAACAGTCTTACTCCTCCTACTCCTTTGTGCCGACTTACCCACCCACTTATTCCATTTCTCTGCTTCTGTTCACATATATTTACATGATATTAATTGTAGCTGCAGGAACCACCACTAGGGGAAGATTAACCTTACTACGGAACTCAATAGTAATACATGTAAAATTAGCTCCCCCTATGGTGGCTGCATGAGGTTAGCAAGTAATTTTATTATTTGGACATAATCAGACAATAATTAACAACCAAGATCAGACCTGAAACTTTGTACAATATCATTGTTCTAAATCACGCTTAAAATATTTTTTCTTACTATTTTCCATTGGAATTATTTCATATTCAATTTCTACTGACCTGGGTACTTGTGTCGTTGGGCGACCCCGTCTCTGGCAGATAGTCCTCTAGATGAAGACCCCCTTCCTAGCCAAGGGGCCGGACCGAT
Source organism: Engystomops pustulosus (assembly GCA_019512145.1). Lineage (NCBI taxonomy): Eukaryota > Metazoa > Chordata > Amphibia > Anura > Leptodactylidae > Engystomops > Engystomops pustulosus. The sequence continues at coordinate 155,738,770 of CM033647.1, read as the reverse complement.
TCAAAGGTACATCAAGTTCTTTGATGTAAGTGCTTTGGCCAAGGAGAAAAGGTGAGGAAAGACTGTGTGTGAGATATAAAATGGGACTGATTTTACCCATATGCAACTGATATACTGCCTGAGAGAATTTGTGGGGGAAGCGCGGGTGTGTGGATAGTATTATTTCTCCTGGATCGTTTGTTAAAAACGTCAAATTAGGGGATTCAGGAGAATGTGATGCTGACCACTATCCCTCTAAGCTTTAAACTGTATACACGTCCTTTGGATGCCAATACAGTTTCAAAGCTACACTCAGAGGCAGGGAAAATAGACTCATGATCTGCCATTTGAATCAGAGCTGTTTATTTTTGGGATGTGGCATTTGCTGGGGAACCCATTGCCTGATGAAGCCCTTCCATGTCCCCCATACTCCTCCCCCCATACGTTCCCCCCCTCAGGACGTTACACATGTCTACCCAATCCTCACTGGCCACTCCTATGTCCCCCATATCTCTCCCCCCATCGCTTCCCCCCCTCAGACGTCATACATGTCTACCCAGATCCTCACTGCCACTCCCATGTCCCATATCTCCACCCCCCATCGCTTCCCCCCTCAGGACGTGCATAATGTCTACCCAGATTCCTCACTGGCACACTCCCATGTCCCCCCATATCTCCACCCCCATTGCTTCCCCCATCAGGACGTCATAATGTCTGTCCCGCTCCACACTGGTCACTCCCATGTCCCCCATATCTCCTCTCCTTAGGACATAATATATGTCTGCCTGATCCTCACTGGCCACTCCCGTGTCCCCCATATCTCCACCCCCTCAGGACATCATACATGTCTGCCCAGATCCACACTGGCCACTCCCTTGTCCCCCCCCCATCGCTTCCCCCCCTCCAGACGTGCATACATGTCTGCACCCTCCTCACTGGCCACTCCCATGTCCCCCATATCTTCCTCCCCCATTGCTTCCCCCCCCTCAGGACGTCATCATATCAACCTCGATTTACACTGGCCACTCCTATGTCCCCCATATTCTCCTCCCCCCATTGCTTCCCTCCTCGGATGTCATAATGTCTGCCCCGATCCACACTGGCCACTCCTATGTCCACCATATCTCCACCCCCCATCGTTTCCCCCCCTCAGGACGTCATACATGTCTGGCCCCGATTAAACACTGGTCACATCCCATGTCCCCCATATCTCCTCACCCACCCCACGCTTCCCCCCTCAGACTCATATATGTATGCCCCTCCACACTGGCCACTCCCATGTCCCCCATATCTCCTCCCACTCCACCGCTTCCCCCCTCAGGAGCATCATACATGTCTGCCCCCTCCACATTGGCCCCCTCCCATTTCCTCCCCAATTTGTTTCCTCCCCCATCGCTTTCCCAATCTAGGAACGTCAATACATGTCTGCCCCCTCCTCCACTGGCCACTCCCAGTCCCCCATATCTCCACCCCCATGCTTCCGCCCTCAGATGTCATACATATCTGCCCCATCTACATTGGCCACCCCATGTCCCCGATATCACCTCTCCCCCATCGCTTCCCCCCGCAGGGCGACGTCATACATGTCTACCCGTGATCCACGGCCACTCCCATGTCCACCATATCTCCCTCCCCCATCGATTCCCCCTCGGACGTCATCAGTCTGCCCCTCTTCCACTCTCACGCCCACTACCCATGTCCCCCATCTCCTCCCCACCCCATAGCTTCCCCCCTCAGGACATCATACATATCTAACCTCGATCTACACTGGCCACTCCTATGTCCCCCCATATCTCCTCCCCCAACGCTTCCATCCCAGGACTCATACATCTTGCCCCCTCCTCACTGGCCACTCCCATGTCCCCCCCCATATCTCATCCCACAACCGCTGTCCGCTCACCAGACGTGCATACTGTCTGGCCCCCTTCCTACTGGCCACCCCATGTCCCCCATATCTCCTCCCACCAACCCGCTTCCCTCCTCAGGACTCATACAATGTCTGCCCGACTCCACATGGGCCACTCCTAGTGTCCCCCATATCTCCTCCCACCATCGTTCCTCCTTCAGGACGTCATACATGTCTGCCCCCTCCTCACTGGGCCACTCCTATGTCCCCCATATCTCTTCCCACCACCGCCCTTCCCCCCTCAGGACGTCATACCATGTCTGCACCCGATCCACACTGGCCACTCACATGTCCCCCTATCTCCTCAACCATCCGCTCCTTCCCCCCCTCAGGACGTAATATATGTCCTGGCCCCCCCTCACGTGGCCACCTCCCATGTCCCCACATATGCTCCTCCCCCATCCGCTTCCCTCCTCAGGACGTCATACATGTCTGCCCCTCCTCACTGGCCACTCCCATGTCCCCCATATCTCCTCCCCCATCGCTTCCCCCCTCAGGACGTCATACATGTCTGCCCCCTCCTCACTGGCCACTCCCATGGGACTAGGGATACACAAAGGTAAACTATTACCGAAACGTATCTTTTTTTGGGGGGGGGGGGGAGGCGGGGAAGCTAGTTTTACTATAAAATCTCTTTGGAAATGTGTGCACTACTCTCTATGGGGACATGGGGGAGCCAGAAAAAAGGGCTCCTGATGACAGGTTCCCTTTAACTGCCTGGCTGCATGTGTCTTGAGGTAAGTGATTGTCATCGTCAGAGTGATGTCATATTTTTCAGTGTGTGGATTGAGGCCTCTCTTTGAACAGAAGAAAATCGCTGATAAGAGCGAGGGCGAGCTGCTGGCGTCCTACATACAAGGCCGCATTGTGAAGGGAGAAGAAGCTGAACAAGGCAGTTCTCCATGGTAACAGGACGTCATCCATTTTTTACTATCTACTTTTTTTTTTTTTTTTAACTTTAACAACCAGTTCCTATCACAGTCACCTCACATGGTATCTTCTATCCTAGGATTGTACAGGTTTCATAGCCACGAGGGGCGAGTACAGTTCGCTTAGCTTTTTGCTATTTCCCCTGATCAAACAAAAGTTAACAAAGCATAACCCAATGTGTGTATCGCATGGGTTATATCTCTGCACAATGTATGTAAATTTTGGATGCTATGAGAAATCCTGATAATCCCTCATTTTTACCTCATCTTAAAGGGAACCTGTCATCAGAAATGAACCTAATAAACCACTAGCAGTATGTTGCCAAGCAGCTGAACACCTTCCGGATCGTGTTTCTTTCATGACCCAGTGCGGTGTCATCATCCAGAAAATCTTCTTTGAAGTGGGCTGAAAATTGGTTGTATAAAGTCAAGGAGGCGGAGATATTCACGCTGAAGTCAAGCTCTCTCTTCCTTAGAACGCCTCCTTCACTGTAAATGATTGTCCTGCATCCAGAGACCTCACTAACCAGATCTCCTGAAGTCCAATGAATGATTTCAAATCACAGAGGAAAAGGCGTTCAGAGACCCCCACCTTGACTTCGGTGTTAAACTCTCCTCCCCCTTGACTTGATAAAACCAATTTAGATCTCATTTTAAAGTTGATTTTCTGGATGATACCATGGCACTGGACTATGAAAGAAACAAAAACTAGAAGGTGTTACGCTGTTTGCCGATATACTGGTAGTGGTTTATTAGGCCAATTGCTGATGACAGGTTCCCTTTAAGCGTGTCAAGAAGTAGTAGGCCATTATCCCACCCACGGACGCCAGATCTCCTCCTTTTTCAAACTTGTGAGTCTTACGAATTGCTTATTCTACCAGTTAGATGACTTCCAATTCTTTGCTAGGGTTTTCCTGGCTATTGTGGAGATTTTAGTAATTAACATGCTGGGGGTCATTTACTAAGGGCCCGATTCACGTTTTCCCGATGTGTTACCCGAATATTTCCGATTTGCACCGATTGTACCTGAATTGCCCCGGGATTTTGGCGCACGCGATCGGATTGTGGCGCATCGGCACCGGCATGCACGCGACGGAAATCGGAGGGCGTGGCCGAACTTTAAAAAAGGAAATTGTGTCGCGGAGCTTGCACTCACCTTCATCCAGGAATTTCAGTGCATTTCAGGGAACTTGAGCGCAGCAGCGCCACCTGGTGGACGTCGGAGGAACTGCCTTGATGAATTACGGCCGGACCCGAATCCACCTCAGAACACGCCGCTGGATCACGAACGGACCGGGAAAGTAAATCTGTCCCGCTATGTTTAAGGGGAACACCATGGAGATCTAAATTAAGCAAGGCTTGTGCTAGACCTTTGCCCGTTATGGGACCTAACATGTTCTCCAAGATTTTGTAGATATTGTCCCAGAAAGGATGTATAATTGGGCATTCCCACAAAACATGTATTAAGGTACCTGTTATCCCGTATCCTCTCCAACACATGGGCGATGCAGTGTAGGATATGCTTTATGACTCTAAAGTACCATTTTAACATCGCCTCTACTATTCTTTTTAATCTGAATCTCCAACTCAAATCTTTAAGACTTCTCCCGGGCTGCACCAATTCTCTTGAATGTGTTACCCAGGATAATTAAACTTATCTTTGGAAGACAGGCCTGTATCTGTAGTACAAGTGGATCTCAACTTGCTGTTGGTTTTAACATCACGACGAAGCTTCACCCCCACCTCTGTCTTTTCTATCTGTAGGCAGGTGATGCTGTTTAAGAGGAGCCCGCAGGAGCTCTTATGTGGGGCCAGTCTCTTAAGTGACCGCTGGGTGCTGACCGCAGCCCATTGCATCTTCTATCCTCCATGGGATAAAAATTTCACCACAGACGATATCCTGGTCCGGATAGGAAAACATTTTCGTGCAAAGTAAGATACTTGTTTAAAAGTTATATGAGAATCAGTCTGAAATGTACAGAAATTCCGGGACATCAGTCATGTCATGGGTCAAGTTTTTGACCCATGACAAATCCAATATTGTGCCCCCTTGTTGTTTCTTCTCACAGGTATGAGAGGGCGACAGAGAAGATTCTACAGCTTGAAAGGATCTTTGTCCACCCCAGATACAACTGGAAGGAAAATCTTGACCGAGACATTGCACTCTTGCAGCTGAAGAAGCCCCTGACCTTCACCAACTACATCCACCCTGTGTGTCTTCCCACCAAGGAGATCGTTCAGAAGTAAGGACTTCCATAACATACCAGGCAAGGTTCTCCATCCTTGCACAAGGTTCTTGTATCTGACGTCCTCCACATGAACGTTGTCTTCTAGGTTTCTGCAGGCTGGGTACAAAGGTCGTGTCTCTGGTTGGGGAAATCTTCAAGAAACATGGAGCACGGGAGGACCACAGTTACCATCGGCCCTGCAGCAGATAAACCTCCCGGTCGTTGAGCAGCAGACATGCAAGACCTCCACCAACGTTAAAGTAACAGATAACATGTTCTGTGCAGGTAAGTGGTTGTAAAGTGCCATGGGTGGTCAAGTCCATTCAAGACCTTCTTTATCCAAGAAGTATTGGTGGATAAACCTTCCATTTGCCATCTTGATTCCTTTTCCGCCTTCAATATACGATGAAACATCTACAGGCGTCTCCTTTGTGATGTAGCTTCAGCCTCCTGCTTGTGTTATAGGTTTCTCCCTGGCAGCTCTTACAAGCAGGAGGCAGAGGCGTAAATACACTAGAGATTGCCTCTTTAAGGTTCATAATTTCTACAGTCTGACTCCATTATTACTTTACTGTAGGTTACAGACCAGAAGACAGCAAGAGGGGAGACGCCTGTGAAGGAGATAGCGGAGGACCTTTTGTCATGAAGGTATGACGTGTATAGAGCCAGCGTTAAGGGGTCACGTTTTCATTTATTTATTGGAAAGTGAAAGGAATTTGTAGTTTCTCTGCATTTTGATTCTTTTTTTATAGGAGCCTTTTTCATCATGTCCGTTTCCTTCTAGGATCCCATCAGCAATCGCTGGTACCAGATGGGTATAGTGTCTTGGGGTGAAGGATGCGACCGCGATGGAAAGTATGGCTTTTTTACACACGCGCACCGCTTGCGGAAATGGATTATGAAGATTATAGAGCAGAATTGCTAAACGGAGTTTAATTTTCCCGCATCCGATTCCTTCACCGTTTGGTTTCCAGCTCAACACAACCAAATAATGTATTTCTGTACACCAATAAAATATTTTTAAACAATTCCTCCCAGGCTTCCTTTTATCCTTGAAGCGTACACTACAAGCAGGCACTCATTTATCCACCCATAGTAAAGACTAAAGACTTTGTGCCTAATTGAAAGAAAAAACAAATCATGAAATACTTACCAGTAACGTGGTTTCCTGGAAGCACGACAGCAGCCACCAGAGAAGGACGGGGCCCACCTCCGCGAGACAGGAAACCCAAACTTTAGAGGGCCACCTCCATTCCTCAGCGATTTCAGAGACTGCACGAGACTCATACCGTTACATTTTTTGGACTCATGGAGAATGAGTCAGAGAACCAAACAGAAAATATCACAACACCCACTAACGTGATGCACCACATGAAGAAAAAGCAAATCTAACTCACCTAGGGAGGATAATACATGGTGCTGTCGTGGTTCCAGGAAACAACATTACTGGTTAGTAATTCATGTTTTCCCTGCTTCACCACGACAGAACCCACCAGAGAGAATATAATAGAAGAAACTCTTTAGGGATGGACAATAGAGGAAAGGACCCTTCTCCCAAAGTTCATGAGCCCCCACCACATCCAACCTGTAGTGCCTGAAGAAAGTGTGCGGGGATGACCATGTAGCAGCCTGACAGATCTGAGTGACCGCTCTAAACTCTGCCCAGGACTGGGAGACTGCCCTAGTGGAATGGGCCTTTAACCCTACCGGGACTGGGAGACCTGCCTGAGTATAAGCTGCAGAAATGGCCAACGTAATCCACCTTGCGATTGTACTAGGGAAAGCATTCTTCCCCTTTCCTCCAAATAACAAAAAAACTGTCTGACATTCTCAAGTCATCCGTCCTTTCTAAGTACTTGACTACCGTTGTCTTAACATCAAGTTTGTACAAATCCCTCAGAGAGGGAAAGAGATTTTCACAGAATGTTGGCAACACAATCTTCTGAGTCCTTTGGAATTTAGAAGCAACTTTTGGCAAAAAGACGGATCAGTCACCAACACCACCCTATCGTATTGGTATAGGGACTGCTAAAAGATAGGGCAGAGATCTCACCGACCCTTCTGGCCGAGGTAATGGCTTCCAAAAAAACTGTTTTAAGAGTTAACCACCTTAAAAGGTATCTCATATATGGGCTCCAAGGGAACTTTTATCAAAGCGATCAAAACCAGGGAAAGATCTCAGAAAGGAATCGTACACCTCCTAACTGGGGCCATACAGGAGGCTACTCCGGAACCCTGAGACAGAAAGGATCCAGGGTTCCAATATTGACAATTCCCTCAGGACCGAGAACCAGGCCCTCCTGCCCCAAAAGGGGGCAATCACTATGACCCTGGCTTGTTCTGGTCTGATCTTTTATAGGACCCTTGGTAGGAGCATCAGGTGGGGGGAAGCATAGGCCAACCCGTGATCCCTTCTCACAGGCAGGGTATCTAGACCCCAAGGCCGGTCCTTTGGATTCAAGGAGAACTCACAGGAAGACTTCTGATAAGACGACGGCAGGCGATCACCACAAATTCTACACTCACGATTTCTCATCTTTCTAGTAGATTTCCTACTAGGGGTCTCTTCCCTCTACAATACAATCACATAAGAGACCATCAGAATCATTTATTAGACCTGGTACAACCGTACTCACCACCCCAAGGAATGCTGCTTACCATAGCAGGGTCCATGATGGCCAAAGGCTCTCCTCCTCCTTCCGAGCTCATAGATTGGAGAGGCAGCAAAACCGGGTGGTGCACATAGGAATATCAATGCAACAGCAGCAACTCGTTCCTATGGAATCCCTGTGGTTGGCTGTGGGTGTAAGATACACAGCGACTGCCGTGTCCAGTGTTCCATTTCAAAATTTCCCACCCCCATGACAGAGACACGAGACGCCACTTAGTGCCCCACCGGAAGTGGGGCAGGGGAGCGGCACAGCCACTTTGCTAGCTGCGTGGCACCCAAAGAAGTACAGCTGTCCCACAGACATCACCACCGACAAGCGGCATCCAGCTTCTCCAACAGGGAGGCTGCAACCATATTGGGGCATAAGCGACAGCTTTCCACCCTTCAGGCCCGACAGCCTGGACTCCCAGACGCATGGTGGGATCTCCTGCCGGGACAGGAAACTGCACTGAGCAATGGAGGAGGTGGCCCTTTAAAGTTTGGGGTTCCTGTCTGAGGCGGGCCCTGCTCTCTGGGAGAAGTGACCAATTAGCTTAGAGACATCAGGCAACTATATTCGTCATAATGGGAAGCAAAAGAAGCTGCTGTTGGAAGCATTCAGACAAGAGTATTAGTATACAACAGTGTTCAATACAATGCCCAGGGTTTGTTTTTAAGGCATGTTAGGACAGGAAATATCAGCAGTCACATACTTTAGGTTTGGCATCATCTATTTTGCAGCTCCACATATCTGGGAGATGTCAATCAGGCGGCTTTACGCCTCTAGCAATTAGCCAGATTTTTTTATTAGACAGGTGGACACCAGGCAGATGACAGCCATGTATAGCTGCTAGGGGGCTAAAGCTGCCCGATTAGCAACACGTCTGGGTTACCCCTAGCTGCTGAACACCAAACCATTGTCCTGGTCCGCAGACTGATGTTTGACTAGAGCACAGCATTTGGGGGGAGTGCTGCAGTCTCATAACTGCTAAAGCCAGTACCAGACCATGTGTCCAACTATAGAGCCATCACAGACCTGCTTTTTTTCCCCACAAAACAGTGCAACCTACCTCTATACAGTTCCAAAAAAGCCGGTATTACAACTGTATAGAGGTAGATTGGACGGTTTGTGGAACAAAGCAGCCTTGTTTTCCAATCTTCATGCAACCCTTTTTTAGGAAAACTTCTAAATATTGGTAGTTTTTGCTTAAAAGTCATCTCTACAGAACAGGATTGTGTTGGCTTTTGTCTGCAATTATATCAATAACAAGCAAAATCTACACATACAGAATTTAGGATAAACGATACATTGACAGCTCGCTTCCTCCACAGGTCACAGAGCATGCCCACAATACTCCCATATCAAAGTTAACTCAGCGATACAAACCCCCTATTCTTTTATCGTCTACATCCAAGAAATCAAGATGAACGCCAAAATGGTTTTTAAAATGAAAGTATTTTTAATTTATTTTATTATAACGCCCATTAAAACTATTTAGCCAAACTTGACGGCTCAGCGCAAAAGCTAGTGGCTAGGCGGAGGTACAGGGCCCTTTTGGATTAGTTACTGTAATGTACAGATCCAAGAAAAATTAAATGAAAACACCGGAGCAACTGAAAAACAGCATCTATACAATGTACTCACTTATTTCAAACTTTATTTACAAAAAAAAGTTTTTAATTTTCATGCCATGCCTTACGATTCCATACAGAATCAGCGATCCACTGCTTTAAAGTTAAATTAAAAGCAAGTCAAAAGAAAAAAAAAAAGCCACGGAGCTACAAATATAAGAGCCATGGAAATGGACGATTAAAACCAGACAAAACACAAAAAAAACGGAAGTTAAGTATAGAACAGGTAGTCGGGTCTGTACACTAAGACACAAGGGGAGGCAGGACGGCAATATATATGTACAAATACTCAGCCACGTAGATGCTCCCTCCCTCCCCCAGAACAAAGAAATGCACAGTATGATACATAAAACAATAGTTTACAATAGGCCTAGACAAAGCCGCTGAGCCAGACGAGACTCCTAGAGAGTGGGAAAGGAAGAGACTGAAGCACGAGGCTTAGGGGGGTCGTCACTTTCGACTGCTTTTAATTCTTTCCAGTCTCTTTTTCAAGTCGTCGATGTTGGCCGTGGTGGCCGAGGACGAGGTGGAGGAGGTGGTGCTGGCGTGGGTCTGGTTGGAGTCTAGATCCAAGTGCTGGAACTGCTCGCGAGATTCGCGGAGCTGGGAGAGCTTGCTGTGTAGCATGTCTGTGGAGGACACCACGGAGGGAGTAGTCGTCTTGGAGAGCAGGGAGCTCAGCGGTGGCCTCTCGTCCTGTTAAGATGGAAGACACATTAGCAAACGCTGGCGCTGGATACACATCACTCCTTTGGTAAATGCTCAACTCATATGCCAGGAACGCTGCCGACAGACAGCCCATACCTGGGGGCGTCCTTTTTGCCTCCCTCCACATGGCATACTGTGCAAAAAACGCTTGATGCAAGGACCCAGCAAGCTAAGTTCTTCCTCCCCGCTCCCTCCTGCTTAAAGGAAACCTACCACTTTAAAATGACCCTTCTGACCCACAGTGTTAAACCCAGCGGGGATTAGGGGTGGGTGGGGTTTGGTATATGATAACTTCATTTTTTAAAAAAATTATGCTCATGATGATTTTTGTAAGAAAAAAAAAAAACCTAGAATAAAGATTCCCAGTAAATTCCCAAAATGAATCCCCTACAGACTGATAGGAGGCACCAGACAAGACCCAAGAATAAAGAAAAGTCCTAGAAAAATCACAGACAGCAAAGAAGATCCGCGGAGCCCGGGCAAGATCCGAGAGCAACAGGAAAGACCTCGGAATAGAAGAAGATCCGGGACAAAGCAGAGGAATAAATACAGATGATGGATGGATTGTGGCAAAGTCTAAGGCAGGGGTCTCAAACTCAATTTACCTGGGGGCCGCTGGAGGTAGATTCTGGGTAAGGCTGGGCCGCATCAAGTTTTCCACACAAAATGCGTCTCCCAGCGCAAGGAAAGCCCCGAGCGGGGAGACGTGTTCTCTCTATGAACGCGTCCTGTGCACCGAGGGGTCCCAAGCTCCTACCGCACTGAGCCCAGGACACTCCATCCCCCCCTTCCCTCCGGTACTTGAAGAAGATGAAGTCGCCGCTCTGAACGCACTTGGTGCAGGTCAGAGCGGATCTGAATGCAGCACAAATTTGCCAAAAATTGTTGGGTGGGCATCTAACACACTTCGATCACAAGAACAGGGGTCCTAATCTCCTTAAAAAGACTGGTTGTGTGTAGCCTAAAATTTAGAGTTCCAGAGAGCCATTTCCAGCCATTATTTAGTGGACGAACATAGCGGCAGGGTGTTGGCTCAACAAATCATTGAAGAGGGAAATGGGAGCCACATTCTTGTTATTCTAAGGTGCCCCAGCCCTACGGAGAACATTTTGGAACTCAAACATCTTAATCTTACCCTATTCCGTGGATAGGCGTCCTTTACTGGGATTGTCCCTTTAAGCAGTCCCAATCTCAGTCACAAAATTTTGGTGCAAAATCTGCTCAAGAATATAAAAATTCACCAGACCACGCATCTATAGTGAGGGGTCACCGTCTCATTAGACAGGTTTAGGATATACCCTTGGAGTTACTTGACCTTTCAGTGGCGTCGTTTACATCCTGCATCTTTTGAGGGATTCGAGTCCCTCACACATGAGCTGTGTCCAACTTGCACCACAGTCAGTCTGGAAAGTCAAGCCCAAATGCAGACAAATGAACGGATATGCTCAAGTCATTTCCAGCTGCTCAGTGTTTGGGCCAAACGTGCTGCAAGCCCTTACTACAAGTTTTATGAGAAGTACAACACTTCTTTATTGGCATTTCCAGCCTTAACAATAATTCCTTTATATTAGATTACACAGCGCCGCATAGAGTTTGTCGAATTGGTCACTGTCCCAAAGGAGTCTCACAATCTAATCAACTTTGGATAGTCTTGGTCTGGAATCTCAATTTGGAACATTGGGGCTAGCCCCTTCCATTTGTGAATTGACCTTTTACATCCCATTCTGCAATTCCACAGCAGCCATTATATAGGTACAACAAAGAGCAGACACACACACAGTCTTTACCTTGGAGTTGTCCAGCCCACACCTCTGGCGCAGAATCTTCAGCCTCTCCAGATAGACGGAAGGTCCCACCTCCTCTCCATTAGCATTTGTAGTGGGTTGAGCGGTACCGGAGACTATAGAGGGAGTATTTATCTCAGTAACGTGTGGAGTGATACCTGCAATACACAGTAGACAGTCAGATCATTCAAGAAAGCAACTACATCAGAAGACGCGTCATCTCTCTTAATCCTTCACCTGTAGTGGAGGTGATGCGAGCCTTCCCCTCCCGCTCCATCTCGATGAGGCGCAGACCACGTTCCACGTAGCTCTGAAAGAACTGGGAGGTGTTCTTAAGGAACGGTTCAATTTCAGCATCTGAGTATTTCTTCTTGTACTCATAGAGCTCCGCCAAACCCTATGGAGGTGGAGGAAGATTATAAATCACACGTCCCATGTACCAGTCCAACACTATCAGGCGCAGGACACTCACCTCCTTTGTGTTCTCTTTAGACCCGATCTTCTTGAAAATCTCTGCAAGGAAGTCGCTGACATTTGCCTTTGCTGCCTTTTCCTCCTCGAGAAAAACACAAAACTAGACACTAAGTATACGAGTCAGACACACTGGTTCCTCTAGTACCCATTCAACACCTAGTAATACCCAGCAGTTAGGTAATCACTGAACCCCAACTCACCGTACGGGATGCTCCCTTTTCAGTCTCCCTGTCAGATTTGGACCCAGTACCGTCCATAGAGTGCTTCATTACTTTTAGGAGGTGCGCCTCCAGCTCGGACTCGTGTTTATTTTCAATCATGCTCAGGTGATCCATTATCTAAAAACAGGGAAGGGGGTTAGCCCTATTACCACCTGGATCAGCAGAATCCCCTTACACCTCAGATAATCACTTGTGTAAGTGTTCCTGATCCGTTCCTTACCTTTGGCCCTTTAAGCTTGCACAGCGTGTGCAGCAGGGTTTTCAGGGTCCTCATCGGCAGCTCGCCCTTGTGCTGCTTTAGCTTCTCTTTGGGCAGGACCCTCATGAAGTTATGGATATCCAGCAGAATTCTGTCTAGATTGATGTTATTGATGGCTTCCGGGAGGAGCCGTATCATCCGCCATACACACTGCAAGCAGAGATATGGTGTGACTACACAGCGCCAGACATACTGACCCCGAGGGGCAAATCTGGTTAAGAACCCTTTAGGTGCCGGCACATTTTAACTCTGAATGTGCCACTCATGGTCAATCCACAGCATTATACAGTAGGAGTGTTATCAGAATTCCACACAATGAAGGAAACCGCTTCCTGCTGTGCATTTACGATCCACAACAATTAAGTGACTGGTCACTGGTTGCTGTGGATTATGGCGAAGAAATCAAACTTTTGCAATACAAAAATGTTGAGCTTTGCCGCCATCACATGCTGCAGCGAAACAACGTAACACACATCAGAAAACAGACGATTTTGCCTGGTTTCTGATTCCAGCGAGGATCCTAAAGGGGCAAATTCCACAGCCATTACGCTACGTATGAAGTTCCCCTTACATAACAAGAGCCCACATAGAGGAGGCAGGATAACATTACATGGATCACCATGATATCCCATTCATTTATAGTTAGGTGAGCAACCTCTGGGACCCCCACTGACAATGAAGGGGCCTCTGCACATTAAGACTGGAGTAAATTTGTGGGGGGTGGGCTTATGTTTTCTACTCAGTCACAAACATTATGCAGGGAATAAATGGAATCGATCCAAATGCTGAATCCATGCATCATTCTCAGGATTGTTGATGGTCTCAAAGAACAGAACCCCACTTATTGAACGTGAGGCATATAATAGCAGCATGGAAACCCCATGACAACCAGGAACCAAATTAAAGTAGCATACCTTCATAACCAGCTCTGAGAACTTTGGCGAGCTGGCGGTAGCCAATAGACTGTCCTGAAGAAGCAGCAGGAGAGCACTGCGAGGGGTGAAAACAAAGGTTACAGAAAGCCAAAACTAATAGACACCCAGAGCTAAACCCCCACAAGCCCTACCTCAATATATTAGTCTGGTCTGAGCGCTCCAGCACTTTAACCACGAGGAGGTTGACAGAACGCACCACCTGCTGTCCCTCTTCTAAATCTTCCACCCTGGAGTCAAGCATCAAGGTGATGAGACCGTGCATCAGGTCCTTCAGGACTCCGGTGGAAGCTTCTCGGGCGAGACTTTCCATTTGAAACAGCTTAAGAGGAAATGAAAACGTCACAATACATAACAAGGTAAGAAAGGACAACAATATCAAATTCCTAAAACTATATTTTCTTACCGATATCATGTTGCCGATTATGCAGCTGTAAAGACGGACAATGTCGTCCTTGTCCAGCCGCTCGTCCGCCATGTGAGTGTTGTAGATCAGACGAAGCTGCATGAAGGTGGCGATCAGGAACTGGTCTATGTGACCCGACATGGCTTCTGCCTTATCCTCCTGACGCAGAACTTCGTCAATCTGAAAACAAAGTTATTTGTACAATTATACTACTGTATCACACTTGTGTTGTGATGGTGTAGGAGCCAAGTGCTGGATACCTGAGCCAAAGCTTGTATACTGGTATTTATATCACCGCTGGCCACTTGGGAGATTACAAAGTTGATGGTAGAAGCAGTGTTACTGTGCATGTCATCAAAGTGCGGGGACACAGCCCGAATCCTGGGGGGAAATATACAACAGTCAGAACCGGTAAAATTTCACTGGCAGATACAAGGCAAACATAAAGGGGATCCCTTCGATCCTAGGTTTTCAGTTTGAGGGCACCGGCAGTATAATCTTCTAACCATTACTTTAGGAGATGGAAACCACCACCCCAATTATTAAGCATTTGATTGGCCATGCAGCTTTGCCCAATTCATTTCAAATAAGCCACATTGTAAAGTCAGACTTACTTTGGCTCTGGGATCAGGACTGGTTCGAAGATCTCATCCAGTTTGTGCTGCACCAAGGCCGGCATCTCGCACCTCACCGTTCCATTATCATTCTCTATTTCATCCAAGTCTAACTGGAATTCTCTAGGAATTGTGTGAGTCGGCTCCGGGTGTCCGCCCATGTTCCTGGCTTGACTGTAGAAAGACGACTATGATTAGGTCAAAGAAAATCAGGTACAGACAGGAGATATTCACCCCGCTGTCTATAGGAGAGGCCAATCTACTTGCACATGCAACAGGAAGAGAAGTCTTATAGGGGGTTTCTGGGACTTTATTGACCTGTACTTGGGGTTAGGCAATCAATACATGATCAGTGACCACTGACCAATATCCGCAGCCACAGTGCCATAACCAGAGAATGTGCAACTTAAAACCAATGTCTTGCATTGTGGGAAGCTCCCATTCAAATTAATAAATACTGTGGCTACCAATATCAGATGGGTGGAGGGGTTGGGTGGCGCGATCTCACAACTAAAACATTGATAAACTACTTAAAAGACTACAGAAAACTAGTTAAAAAAGGTGATAAAATAAGTGACATTTTGGATATTGTGCCAGCCACTAGAAGGCGCTAATGAGACATTGCAGACATTTTAAAGAGACTCAACAGTTATAACCAGGCAATTGCTGACAGATCTAGTTAGCGGAATGGAGAGCTTGTTTGTCATGAGAAGATACAATCCTGGAATATAAACCCAACAAGTCTCCAGGACCGCTATCTAGTCTAGTCTTCAGGCATCCAGACATTTGTCAGTCTGTACAGGACGCTCCGCAGATACAGAAGTTTGGCAATCCTTGGCTGTACCATAGTGTATAAGTGGAGGTACAGTTAATAACGTTACCACTGCTGCTTTATGTTTTAGAGCAAATACCCCTCAGTTGTTTGGGGTAGACTCCTCTGACCTAAACCCACCAGCCACTTATCAGCTTAATTACAAATGGATGATCTGTAACAGGGTGCGGTCACACGTTGCAGTTAAAACTGCATCGCAATTAGTTTTGGGTTGGTTTTGACAAGTAAAAAGACATCAAATCAACAGGTGAATGTAATTTGTGGAACAGCTTCCTCCTTCAAAATCAAATTCACCCATGTCTTTAACCTAAAACCACCACAAAACTAATTGCGATACAGTTTTAACTGCAACGTGTGACCGCAGCCTCAATCTAAGGGAGAACGCATTTGCATGCAGATATTAGATTGACGGTTCTGAACATTACGTGTGATGCTTTGGAGGTGATCAGTGCGGAGGAATGATACTTACATCCTATAAGTGCGATACATAATTCTGTCCAAAGAAAGGCAGCGATAGAAGAACAGAGCATTTAGTGCTTTGTCATTTACATACATGGTGCATTTCATTGCCAGGTGGATGCTGGACTTACTTGAGTTTGGAAGACATGTCTTCAGGAGGGGCTTTCCGCAGCAGACTGGCGTTGGCATTCTGGACCCGCTGAGGTTTCTCTTCTGGTTGCTTGGCTGGGGCGGGTGCGGCCTGTTTCTTACCCGCACGTTTTATCCTCTCCTCGAGCATGCTCATGTCTTTCTCAGAGAGCTAGAGGGAGAAATTCATATAGAAAACCATTAGCCACGGTTAGGATACTGCAATGACACTCTGTGCTGCAAGGAGACGACACTTACATTTCCGATAAGTTTGAAGACTTGCTCTCCGTGCACATTGTACACGGTCACGATGGTATTGAGAGCAGCATTGCGCACGGTGGTATCTCTATCCCCAATGTGGACTGCGATCTCCTTCAAAGCTTTGGCTGGCGTTGGTTGGCAGACATTCACACCGTAAGATTCGACCAGGCAGCCGAGCTCCTCCAGGCACTCTGCAGACAGAGATGCAAGAAATTAAGGGGCTTGCAGGATGCTTCCCAACGTGGTATACATACACACATACACTAGTACAACTAACCAGCTCTCTGCTTGGAATTCTTAGACTTGATCCCTTCCATGACAAAGTTAAACATCTTGCTGGCTGGGTACACCTGGCACATTTTGTTCAGAA
Organism: Engystomops pustulosus; assembly: GCA_019512145.1. Taxonomy (NCBI): domain Eukaryota; kingdom Metazoa; phylum Chordata; class Amphibia; order Anura; family Leptodactylidae; genus Engystomops; species Engystomops pustulosus. Next base: position 155,721,997 of record CM033647.1, on the reverse strand, counting down.
TGGCACGCACATCCTTTCGTACAACATCTTTTGGCTCGCCGACCTGTGGGAGAGACCAGATAAAGTTTGCTTACCAAGAGAACACACACCGCTTGCACTACTGGCCCCAGAAGCTCCTGTGTGGTTTCAGTAAGGGTGATGCCACACATGGGGGGACATTTACTTAAAGTGTCGGTGTCTGCATTGGCTTTGTTACCGACCTGCTCTCGAAAAGAAGACACACATTTAATATTGTGGAGCTGTGCAGAGACATTTCTGGCGCTGAGACCATTTTCTGTCCCTGGGACCAAAATCTGTCCCGAGCACCAGAAATGTGTCCAACAGTCCCTGCTAGACCAGTTTTCTTTTGGTCTACTTTCCGCCAGTTTACAGCGCCCAAAAATGGCTGTGACACATATTAATTCTGTCCGAGTTTCCACTCCGCCAAAGCCACGCCCCTTTTCGGAGAAGAGTCGGAGCAGACGGAAAAAGGCATTTTTTTCTGTCCCCGACAGCTAATAAATAGGTCTGAGAGCAGAACATGTGGTGAGAGCGCCACAAAACTGCCGGAAACGCCATAGTAAATGTCCCCCATGGTGTTTTGAACCCATTTTTGGTCTGTTTTTAAGCACTCCATTAAAAAACGTATGCGTTAAAAAAACTCATCCGTTTAACGCATGCGGTTTTTGAGAACGCATCACTTTGACAGGTTTTACCAATTATCTTAATCAAAAATGGTAAAATAGGATGCGTTTTAAAAAAAACGCATGCAGGTTTTTTTAAACTGCCTTTTTTTAAGATAATTGGTAAAACCTGTCAAAAACTGATGCGTTCTCAAAAAACGCACGCTTTAAAAAACGGATGAGTTTTTTTTAACGCATGCGTTTTTTAATGGAGTGCTTAAAAACAGACCAAAAATGGGTTCAAAACGCCATGTGTGGCATCAACCTTAGGGGGATCAGCCATTTAAGGGCAGGGCATTGCTGAAGCCAGGCACAGGCCTCAGCGAAGACCTGTACACACAGTACATACTGATCCATAACTGCTCAGTGATTCAGCACCCTATATAAATAGAAGCAGCAAAAAAAAATAGAGCAGACACCACCCATTGTCTGGAAAGAGCAGTTAATATGGCTACGCCATTAAGGACAAATCCTGGGACGCCGCCGGGCGCATCACCCCACTCCTGGGACGCCGCCGTATAGTCTGGTTATGGAGCAGGGAACACACCTTAGCTATTGACCAGGATCTCACCTTCTACAATACAACTGCTGTACACTCACAAGACTGCAATGAACTAGTTAAAGGACATCTAGTAGTAGCAGCACATTAGTCAGGAAGCCACTGACCGTTCACCCTCAGATACGCCACAGTCTCTTGCACAACTTGAGGAATCTTCTGATTGCTGTCACTGCGTTTGTCTTTGAGCCTATAGACAACAGGAAAGGAAGAATAAGTGTCAAAAGCTACAAGTAGGTGATAACACAAGAAGCTACGTTTTTGTGAACCACAGGATACTCACTGCTGAAGGGAGACCCCAAACTGTTGGTTTGGCAGTGGAGGTCGAGGTGGAGTGGTTTTCTGGCTGGGCGGTGTAGTCTTGATTGTAGAGCGGATGAGCTCATCATATCTGAAAATTAATTATGCAGAGTAGAGGTGATAAACAGGGCAGTGCTTAGTCATTAGATCCAAAGTCTGACTCTGCGATTTCTTTCCCTCCTTTTATGAGTCAGAACAGATACAAGGGAGGTCTGGCATAGCAAGGACAAACATTTTATGTTCTGGGTCATGCAAGGCCATGAAAGAAACATCACATGGAAGGTGTTCACCTGCTTGACAACATACTGGTAGTGGTTTATTAGGTCAATTCTGCTGATAGGTTCCCTTTAAAGGTCCAAAAAAACACATGTTTGGCAACTGCTCCGATAACTTTATGGGTGCATTGTCACTTATGGAAATTGTGTCACTGACTTTTTCCACAATGTATGTAGATGATAATAATACTTACTTCAGTACTTGTTTTGGGATTCCCAACTGATCTAACTTTACAATCTCCTCCAATTCACTCAGATAGTTTGCGTAGAAAATCTTCCGACCAAACTTGAAGCTGAAGTGGAAAGAGTATACCAGATTATGAAGTTTCTCTTTACTTAAACTGTATACAATAAGTGCACCAATAAACATTCATAATATTGTAGAATAAATTCTTAGTTCACAAATTTTTCAAATCCTTGGTCAAAATATGACCTATTAAATAAAGCACAGGAATACAGCTGGACTCATTCCATGAGACTATTGTATTGCCTCAGCTCTACCAATAGCAATACGAGCTTGAAACAGAGTCACTAGTTACACTTTCGGCACTGTCAAGACTTACCTTATTATGGGTTTGAACAAGATCAGTAAGGTCTTGATGAACATTGTAGGATGGACAATGTACAAAGCCTTGATGTTCTTTTTATACCTGAAATAAACACAATGAACCGGAGATTAAGAAAGATTGAAGTCTAATAATTCCTTCAATAAACAGCGCCGCTCCTGTGTACAGGCTGTGTATGGTACTGCATTTGAGAGCGATTCACATCAATGGAGCACAACCATTCACAACCCATGGGCAGATGTGGTGCCGTTTGTAATGTCCCCTCTTCCCTTACTGGTATGATCCTATTATCGAAAGGCAAAAACCCGTCTGGATGCACCCTTAAAACATGGCTTACAGTACACGTGCACGGTAAGGGTGCCTAATTGGGTCAAACTAACAGTTTTTTACAATGTGCTTACAGTCCCAGGGTTACGTACAAGATAAGTTCTTTAGGTTTGTATAGAAGTTGGAACAAGTATATTTTATAATTGTAGCTCCAGGCAAAAATTATTTTTTGTCCCAGTGATAATTGGAATTTTAACATGTTTTTGCCGCCATGAGTACACGGATTATCAATAAAGCTTCATTACAGACATTTTACAGTTTATGTTACAGCCTGGGACTGATGTAACATCCAGAGACTTCACCAGAGGTCACAATGGGGTATGGGGGTCCTTAAGTCAGGGACCGCCTGTATATAGAGTTCAATAAAAAGGTTAACAAGTCCTCCTGCTGCAAGAAAATAGGAGCACAAGGCTCTTCATGAATACTTTCCCTACTGCTCAGGTCAGGGGATATGTATACACATAGCTCCTTAGTGGCTGCAGCGGCTCCGTAGTGTCTTCCCGGCCCAAGCTATTTCCATGGTCAAAGAGGAAGATCAAAGACAAAACTCCTGGCAGCGTGCTCTGTCAGATGCCTGCTTGGCCAAGTGTGCATGTTTGTTTAAGGGTGCGTTCACATGTGGCCTTAACGCATGTTTTTGCAAACGCAAACGCATCACAACAAGAAGAGGAGATTTGCCTAATTACATTACTGTCAATACTGTGTTTACAAAACGTATGCATGAACGCACCGTTGACAGCATTGTAATATGGAGCACTTCTTCTCAGCTGTTGTGCGATGTTGAAATTGCATGCATTAACGCCACACGCACCCTTAACGAGTAGAGTGGAAATGTAATGGTGCGTTCACACGTGGCAGTAACGCATACGTTTTCAAACGCATCAGAACAGCTGATTACATAGCTGTTAACAAAATGTTTACAAAACGGACGTGTTAACAGCTATGTAATTAGGCAAATCTCCTTTTCTCCGCTGTTCTGATGCATTTGAAAACGTATTGGTTACTGCCACGTGTGAACGCACCCTAAGTGTTCTGGTATCGTGCAAAAACTGGACTGAACACACCTGATCAATTTTGAGCTCAATGGAGTATCTACTTCCACTTCCCCAGAAGTCTATAGAGAGGGTTGGGAGAAGAAGAAATCAGAACCCAAGCACATAAATGCTGCTGTAGATATCAGGAAGTTTTCTATCTCGCCACTGGTGCTTTATTCATATCTCTACTCTATCACTTTCTATAATGATAGAGCCAAGGATAGCTGTTAGGGGCATCAATTTGCCGGATTAGCTGTTTAGCTGCCAATCCACCAATATGTCCGGTTTGCGTAGGAAAACCCGGATCTGAATGGACATATCAGGTCCGCTCATCTTTAGTGGTGGGGTCTCAGTCATCCCACCGGCGGTCAGTGCTTATACTTACTTCCGATCAAACTCTCGATAGGCATCTCTCAGCCAGCCCAAGGACGGTTTGTTATCGCTGGTCAGGCCATGGTGCAGGTAAACCAGAGTGTAGTCGCTCTCTACATACTGGTCTAATGTGTGCTTCAGATATCTACAAGAGGAAGAGGATATGATCATCACAAATCAGCCATATTTTCCTTCTCTGCTCAGACCACAAATAACTGCAATATCACACAAGGGGAACAGAAGCGTTTGACTTGCTTACACACACGTCCATTTCTGCAACTGCATTAGAGCTGCAAAACTTATTGATGAAAAATGTATTTATACTTCAGCATTATAGCAGATCCTCACACTGCTGCGCTCTAGACTCTCTGCACTGTGCTGCTCCATAGCTCCTCCCCTCTTTTCCCAGTGAAAGCAGATTCTAGTATAAATACTACAGCAGTCACTCAGAGTAGAGAAGATGGTCTGTAAGGCAGGTCCATACTGAGAGAGAAGAGCACAGCAGTGTGAGGACACAACATTGTATCATATATTTTGACATTTTTATGCCACTTGCAAGGCAATGATAAATTCCTACTTATTTAAGAGCTGAAAATGAAGGGTGAGGGGGATTTGATCTTACAAACCCGTGCTCCAATATCTGTTCTGCCCAACCTACCAAAGGTGAGGTTCTAATTACATGTATAGGTTTGCCGCATTGGGGGTAAGACAGACCGCATAGTCTGTGCTATTTGGGAGCAAGTATTAAAAAAAACATAAAAATGAATCATTCCATGTCAGAGAGCAGCGCTGGGCATTCCTATGCAATTTGGATTAGTCTGGCAATGGGAGCCAACACAGAAGAGGGTTTAACCCGGCTGGAAATAGCAATAAAACTATATGGAATGCAGAAGGGCAAGCACCAAATATGGAGTGTAGGCGCCTACCACGAGGAGGGAGACGTCAGACTAATGGGCCAGCTGCCTGCTGCTCTTACGCCGTCCCTTACTCCTGCCCTGCATTAGGCAGATGATTGATGATACTAGATGGGTACACTGGGGACTGACAGACCACTCAGGAGGGGATTACTACAACCACTCACTGTAGGAGTTTGACGTGATCGAGCTGGTGGCAGGGGGGCAGGCGGCAGGCACTGAACACCACAATCTTGCGCCCAAATTTGTCATCACCTGCAAAAGGAAAACACAAGATATCAGTATGAATGAAAATCATGTTCTCTAACTACTACTACAAATATAGGGTATCTAACTCATCTTAAAATGACAACTAAGGAGAGGAGGGATTGAGAATAAGAGAAAATGTGGCTACATTCTACGGTCTATTATAATAATAATAATTCCTTTATTTATATAGCGCACACAGATTATGCAGCGCTTCACAGAGTTTGCCAAATCAGTCCCTGTCGCCAATGGGGCTCACAATCTAATCAACCTACTAGTACTGTTTTTGGAGTGTAGGAGGAAACCGGAGGACCCGGAGGAAGCCCACGCAAACACTGAGAGAACATACAAACTCTTTGCAAATGTTGACCCTGGGACTTGCACACAGGTCCCCAGCGCTGCAAGGCTGTAATGCTAACCACTGAGCCACCATGTCCCATAGATTGCGATGAGTATTTCAGCTTGACTCCATTAACTTACAATACCAGATGGACAGGTGTGACGCTGTTGCTTGGAGAAAGTCTATTTTACCCTGGTAAGATCCCTTTAACTTACCATAGATTTAAAGGGAGTGAGCAAAGTACATTTCCATGTTATAACATCTCATCAGTCCAGTGCAGGGGAACTGCTTTGGATAGGTCAGAGGCCATAGGCGTGGGTCAGGAAGGCCATAGGCTTGGGTCAGGAAGGGCAATGTGATGATCAGCGTTAATCAATGCCAGTGTTGATGTTCAGACTGACACTTATTCTGTTATAGAGAACCGCTTGCAAATAAAATATTTTGTGACCTGGCAATAAGAACTTTAAAAACAACCTAAAAGGTTGATGAATCCAATGAAGAGCCGCTCATGAACTATTGCTATTAGTGAGTAATACGCAGTTCCTTAGGGAAGTGATATGCGATCCCTCGTCGTACTGACTGCACTTGGACGCTAGAGATATTTTTGCTGTAATTCTTGCAAAATTTACTTTTGACCAAGTGTAAAATAAGGAAGGAAGTTCAGAGTTTTCAAGGAGAGGATTATAGGGGAAGGCACAGAGCCGCAAAATTCATGGCACGGGGCGGGAGGTTGAGTTTTATAGGGATTGTTACTAAACTTCTTCCTGGGAAAACTGGGATCTTGTCACAGACTGACAGCAGTCCGAGGTTTTGAGAAATGTATCTTATCAACAATCCCAAGAGAGCAGAAAAAAACCTCAAGCTATTAATATCACAGAGGAGAATGTCGCAATGTGCTGTTCCTGTTATTATGTTTTGATGTTAGTTCCTACATAATATCAGAGTTTGCACTGTTCCTTGCTGATGTGCTGTCCAAAACCACAGGTCTACATAGACAAGTAGTATAGAGGATGTGTCGGCTCTCCTCCTGTGTGGTGCGGTATATAGAGGAGGTGTGGGCTCTCTGTATGCAGTTAGTTGCAGCAGAACGATTATATATGGATTTATATTCTCCAAATGCACTAAGACTTGCCCACTTTCCAGGCAGTTGTATCAAAGTCCAAGAACAAAAGAACAACACTATCTTTAATAAGTTAAAAAATATTCCATACACAAATGTTTTGTTGTCCTCTATGAGTTTGTAAACTGTCGCCCAGAATCACTGAATCAGATTATCCAGACCGGGCCGGACTCTTCCCTACATTCCAAGGATTAGATTGGGTTTATTTTCACATATAAATATTTACATACTCGTTTATAGGAAACAACAACAGAGACATAAAGGTAAACTCCAACAAGATGTTGTCTGCCTTTCCATGTATCTTAAAGGGAACCTGTAATAAAGAACAAAACAGTCCTATCTGCAGACCACCTGTTATAGAGCAAGAGGAGCTGAGCAAATTGTACATAGTGTCCTATCTGTAGGCCACCTGTTATAGAGCAGGGGGAGCTGAGCAGATTGTACAGTGTCCTATCTGCAGCCAGTATGTTATAGAGCAGCAGGAGCTGAGCAGATTGTACATAGTGTCCTATCTGCAGGCAGCATGTTATAGAGCAGGGGGAGCTGAGCAGATTGTACATAGTGTCCTATCTGCAGGCAGCATGTTATAGAGCAGCAGGAGCTGAGCAGATTGTACATAGTGTCCTATCTGCAGGCAGTATGTTATAGAGCAGCAGGAGCTGAGCAATTGTACACAGTGTCCTATCTGCAGACAGTATGTTATAGAGCAGGAGGAGCTGAGCAGATTGTACATATTGTCCTATCTGCAGGCAGTATGTTATAAAGCAGGAGGAACTGAGCAGATTGTACATAGTGTCCTATCTGTAGGCCACCTGTTATAGAGCAGGAGGAGCTGAGCAGATTATACATAGTGTCCTATCTGCAGGCAGCATGTTATAGAGCAAGAGGAGCTGAGCAGATTGTACATAGTGTCCTATCTGCAGGCAGCATGTTATAGAGCAGGAGGAACAGATTGTACATAATGTCCTAAGTCCAAGCAGCACATGATAGAGCAGGAGGAGCTGAGTGTTATACACAGTGCCATATTTAGAGGTAGAATCTTCTAGAGCAGGAAGATATGAGAAGACCTTATAGTTGGGGGTGTCGAATAGATTTGATATATGGACCCAGCAGCTTCACATTATGCATCAGGACATAAAACCATCTTCCTGGAGATTGAAGCAATTACTAAGACATCTTCCAATCTGCTCCTTATCTGAATCTGTGAATCGTCTTCATCACTTCCAGAAACTCTTGAATACATTCTCCCAAATTGCTTCATCCGAACCAGCCCCACGCAGGGTCTATGCGATAAAACAATGGCCGCCATAGAAGAATAAGGAGAGAGAGAAACATCATTGGACACCGTGTTCCCAAAGAACTGATACAAGCGATCATGAAAGGAGCCGGGGCCACTGGAGATTGGGAAAGACTAATTACTGGCCCTTACATCCGCCACAAAAAAGTGTCAGGAGGACCCTCCAGCGTGTCCGTGTCCGGCATGTCTGATGAGGAGCGCGGCGCCCGGCTACTAGCCCCCCTCCTGCTGGGACAGACTCTTTAGGAGTTCATTTTATTTCAGCCTCGGAAGAATGAGGGTCTTTTTTTCTTGCCAAGTACCGAGACGCTCCGTCGCCTCACAATCCCAACTCACGGACCCTTTTCAGTTCTCGCCTAAAAAGCTTTTTAAATGGCGCTGGCGCTGTATCCTCCTGGACTTTACAAGTGTACAAGTCTCGCCCGCCAGCGCTTTGATTCTATGGTGCGTGTTCACATGTGCAGAGCTGGCAGGAAATGGGACCAGCCTGGAGAAGGGCGCGATTAAAAAGGCGACAAAACAATGCGAAAATAAATAGCTGGCCGCCCATGGAAAAGGACGGGATGAGAGACCATGAATGGGAAACAACAACTCACTATGGAAAGTACATAGTGGGTTGTGCCCAGGGGGGTAAATGGGCTTCTGGGGAAGTATGTGCCACTATGTGGGCCCAGGGCATAGACCACCTATAGGTGGAGTAATCAGGACTCTCACTGCCAATCACTGTGTGTGGGCGGATCAATCAGGGCTCTCTTTGTCAATCATTGTGTAAGGGTGGAGTAATTAAGACTTTCACTGTCAGTCACTGTGTGTGGGCGGAGTAATCAGGACTCTCCCTGTCAATCACTGTGTGTGGGCAGAGTAATCAGGACTCTCCCTGTCAATCACTGTGTAAGGGTGGAGTAATCAGGACTATTACTGTCAATCACTATGTGTGGGCGGAGTAATCAGGACTCTCACTGTCAATCACTGTGTAAGGGTGAAGTAATCAGGACTCTCACTCTCAATCACAATGTGTGGGCGGAGTAATCAAGACTCTCACTGTCAATCACTGTGTGTGGGCAGAGTAATTAGGATACTCACTGCCAATCACCGTGTGTGGGCAGAGTTTTTTTTTTTTTTTGCTTTTTACTCCAAATCCTATAAACTTATATGTCAAAGAACTTGGCTTCTCTCCGTCTATCATATTCCAACAAAATCTACCTAGCCTTAGCATTAACATGTTGGGGAGCTCATCTATTATATATAGTGGACTATTCCCTTCCTCCTGATGGCAGATGTTGGTGACCGGAAGGATTGGACAGATGGATTTCAACATGACTGATCCTTTCGTTCTAGGAAGAGATAAGCCGCCTGGACACAAACTGATAAATTCCTACTGACTTATATAGTCAAAGAGTTTACTGTACTGACAGATAACCACTTTGTTTCATGTCCTTACTTCACTGTATCATGTGAGTAACAAGATTAGTCCCGTGCGGCCTCTCAGATCTTCTCAAATGTCCGAAACCGACGCTTTTATGTGTCGTATCTTTTTCTTTCTTCTTAAAGTTCAAATACATCAGATGTAAAAGATACGGAGGACGGGGCACAACAAACCCCCGGAGGGTGTATGGGGCCCTCTATATTTGTTTAGCTTGGTCACCGTGGATGTTTGACATAGAGCCGTCAGTCATGTAGCTGGCGCCCCCCCCCCCCGCGCCCTGACGTACCTGCCTTGTTTTACCTCTAAACCCAAAGCCCCAGGTGTAGCTTTTAAGATCAGAGAGAACACAAGAGAGAAAGAGAGAGCAAACTCAGGCTCTGCCACTAATGTACATCTGATAGGATCGCCCTGGGGCGGCCCGGAGCCTCCTCAATGTGATTGCAGAAAACGAGTATTGTAGCTTTATCACAATTACCTGTAATCTCCCTGCCAGATAATGGTGTTAACAAGAGCTCACTCCGTACAATAGGACAGCTGGGGACAGGCTCCCAGCGCTGGGGGAGAAGGAGGACGCTTTGAAGAAAAAGAAAAGATTAAAAAGACTTTCAAGAATGAAAATTAAAAAAAAAAAAAATAAAAAACTTTTGGCAAACAGTGGTTTTTTTTTTCTTCTGTAACGTTCTCGCAAAGTAAACTTTTTACTGGGAGATTTGCAAGCGATGATGACAGGGATTGGGCTAAACTGCTGTGTTATGATAATAAAGATCTTTAATGATGACAAATGGGGTTTTGGCTCAAAGAGGAAAAACTTCAGAGGAGAAGGGGCCTGCCTGCGACATGTTCATGGGGGGAGAACAAAGACGCAGGAGGGCGCAGATAAGAGTGTTTAGAGTTACGGGAGGGAGAGAGATGCATCTACTGGATGGAAAATATGGATTTGTCCTGCTCGTGGAGGGGAACGAGGTATAGGAAGGTGGGAAGATGTCCTGCTGGGAATTCACTAAAGGGGTTGGCCACTATTACCAAACTTTACCAGGGTAAGTACAGGATCCTAATAGGGTCATCAATATAGTACTTACCATGGTAATGTATTATAACCACCAGGACTGGCGGGTCCTTTGACTTCCCGTGTCCTGCTGCCTTCTGGGAAATGGAGGAGGCCGTGCAGTCATAACCACTTCCATAGCGGTAGATGGAGGGGTGCGCGGATATCCTAGGCACCCCTCTCCAACCGCTGATATGGGAGTGGTTATGACTGCACGCCCCTCCATCTACCAAAAGCCAGCAGGACACAGGACGTTGCATGAGATCTCCAGTTACGCTGTCTGCCGGAAACGTGACCCACCATTCTCAGTAGCTTTACACAAACTTCACCGGGCTAAGGATGAGACCCTAATAGGGTCACCCATATAGTAATTACCCTGGTAAAGTTTGTGTAATGGCACCAGGACTGGCGTGTCACGTGACATCCCATGTCCTGCTGCCTTCCAGGGGATGGAGGAGACCGTGCAGTCATAATCACTTCCTCCATCCTCTGAAAGGCAGCAGGACACAGGATATGGCACAAGGTCCCCAATTCCACTGCCAGCTGGTCACATGACCCACTGGTCACAGCGCCCATACACAAGCTTTACAGGAGTAAGTTCAAGACCCTTATAGGGTCATCCATATAGTACTTACCCAGGTGGGTTTGTGTAAAGCTGCTGAGACTGGTGGGTTCCATTACATCCTGTATCCTTGCAGTCTTAACCAATCCAATAACAGCGGCCGGGGGGGGTATACGGATGTCCTTTGCATGCCCCTCCAACCTGTTATGATGGCCCCTCCAAGCCAGCTGGTCACGTAACCCCCCCGGTCCTAGCAGCTTTACACAAAACTTACCTGGGCAAGTACTATATGGATGACCCTACTAGTGTATTGTACTTATCCTGGGGTAGTTTCGTAATAATGGTCAACACTTTTAACTTAGGCCTCAAGCACTCAAACATGAAGCCAGATAATACACAGAGGCTGCGGGAACCACAATACATGAGGACATGAGCTAGCCTGTGAAATAACATCTAGAACACGTCCCCAAACTACTTAAGGGGGGTTGTCCAGATCCAAAATATGGATGTGATACACTGGAGTGGTTCCGCCCACGATATTTCATGATAAAATTAACATTCATTCATCTGAATGGCTGATATGTAAATCACTGGCTAACAAAAATCTAAACTAAAATTAACATTGATCTTAATTACAATACTGGATCAGCTTCCATCTGTGCCTGGAGCTATTTTTGGGATTCCAGGCAAATGTGACATCATCAGATCAAGGGACCCCCGGGGGTTTCGGCAAAGCCCCCTAATTAGCGATGTGATATACAACAATGCAGAACAGCTGTGTTACAACTTCTAAGGTTTCACTGAGAAATAATAAATACTAGAAGACAGAAAAAAGGAAGAACCTGGTGACGTCTTCTCTACCGGGTCGTGGTTTTATTGTTTGATGGGGGGGTCAATCTGATATTGAATATCTATCCTAATGATGGGTATTCAGCCAATTCATAATGGAATACGCCTTTAAGGGTGCGTTCACACGTTGGGTTTGTTCAATGGGGTTTATTCTATGTAAACATCATGTTAACACAATGTTAACAGAATGTAATCATTGGGGCTTATTTACTAAGGGTCTGCCAATCGCACTTTCAACAGGTTATCCAAAGTTTTCAGGATTTGCGCCACTTTGATAGGTATTTAACTGGGGATTGTTTTGCACGTGATCGCACCATTGTTTGGCACCTGTGCCGTTGGACGATCCGACTGATTTGGATTGAACCCGGGATTTAAGATTCACATGCACCAGGAAGAAGAAGGTGAACTCCTGGGACCTGAGCGGGGAAGCGACACATGCAGGATATCGGGCGCACGATCTTAGTGAATCGCGACAGAGTTCATTCTTGTCGGACAACGCACCTCGGGGATCGCGCCAGGGACGGGCAACTAAAATGAACCCCATTGTGTTTACATTATGTGAACATTGTGCTTATGTAAACACAACGTTAACACGTTAGCGAAACGTAAACACATTGTTAATGCAATGTAAACGCAATGTGTGAATGCTCCCTAAGGCTAGTGCTGCTCATGAGGCTGCTAAGTGTTGGACATTCACTGATCTGCTCCAGATGACCTACTAATAGAGATAAGTGGACCCGATGGTTAGGTTTGGGTCTGGTCACCTGACCTGGACATATTGCCGATAAGTCAATCTGGCAAATTGACGCCACTAGCAACTAGACATGACTATGATTGACCAGGGGGACACCGAACACCAAACCCAACCATCCAGGTCCGCTCATATCTACCAACTGATATTCATATCCTTGAAACCTCCTTTTAGGTTTAGCTTTTAGCTATTGGGATAATCATGACCCCATGGTCTATAGCCAACTTCAATTGCCGGAAGACATTACAACCCCGATTTATTGATGGCTTTACCAATGGTCTCCCTAAAAGGACGGTACTGTCCCTCCCGCCTTATGCTTCCAGCCACCAAATCTGGGAAGATCCCAAGTATGCGATGCCGATCCAAACCACACGCACAAAGGGAGAAACCTCTTTACCTTGGCCTCATCACAAGAACGATAACCATCTGCAAGGCGTTCCTCAAGTCTCCAGAATCTCGCCATAATATGTCTAAAATAATAAATCCCCCAGTAAGCAAACGGCGCACACAACAACAATGCTCCGCGCTTCATACTCTCATACCGCGACAACATCTGAGGGAACTGACGAGCTCACGTTACACATCGGACTGAAAAGAAAGTGAACCCTGGAAAGTATGCAAACATTGACTTTATGAACTGCTTTGTAACTCGTCCTTCACCAAGGATGACAACCTCAAAGGCCTTAGAAATGTGTAAGAAGTTTTCATACAGAAACAGGGGGCACAACTATAGGGAGTGCAGAGGGAGAACTTATGCTGGGTCTGGAGGCTTCAGAAGGTCCAAAGGCTTCATAAGGATAATACTAGGGTTACAAGGTTCCCCACCTCAGGTGTGGATAGAAGAAATACCTAAGGGTTGAGGGTGGCACTTCAAGGACCTGCCCCTATCTCGAGTCTGCTTGCTTCTTGAATGAAGAGGTGGTTGGTTACTGCTCGCTCTTCCCTGAAGTCAATGGTGGAACAGAAAGTAGCCAAACAGTCTGTCTAGTTTTTTTCGGTGCAAACCATTGACTTGAATGAAGTCAGTCTGATGCCCGCTAATGTGACCCTCACTTATAGATATGTCATAAATACCCAAGATGGAAGTCCCCATAACCACCACTCGAAACCTGCACGATGTATATACATTTCCAAGATCCGCACCTATGAGGTGTGTCTTAAATACCCGACACGGGACATCCAACTTTAATCGTTAGAGGCCTCATCCTGGATTTTGCAGGAGTTTGAAGTTCTAACTCTGGATGGAAAAGTCCCTCCTTTTGCCATTATTTTGTCCATAGTGACGTCACCTCTGCACACAATGAACAGTCGTGGTGGCTCCCTGCCAAGTCCTGTCTATGGACGTAATTCGACGGGAATGGGTATTGGGAGGGTAAGTATAATGCACAGTTGATGTTGTTGTTGGGCAGCACGGTGGTTCAGTGGTTAGCACTAAAGCCTTGCAGGGGCTTTGGGTTCAAGTCCCATCCAAGTCATCATCTGCAAAGAGTTTGTATGTTCTCTCCGTGTTTGCATGGGTTTCCTCTGCGTCCTCCGGTTTCCTCCCACACTCCGAGGGCACGTTCACACGTTGCGCTATTGTCGCGTTCATAACGCGACGCTAGCGCACAGTGGGCGGGGCTCGGGCCGATCGCATATGCGTTTCCCGGGAAACGCATGCGATTGATAACCCGATCGCATGCGTTTCTCTGGAAACGCATATGCGATCGCCCCAAACTCCGCCCCCTGTGCGCTAGCGTCGCGTTTATTTTTATGAGCCCATATGTGGACAAGTAGAAAAACATACTGGGTCTTCCATCTCACCGATTCATGGGTTGTGTCTAGTCTTGCATTTTAGTAGGACTAACATGTAATACTACACTCAACCTGTGGTTTGAAGGGGCGCTGTCTCTGGGAGAATCATTAATATACCTTTGATAATAGCCATTGTTCTGGACTCCTTATACATATTCATACAAATGTTGCCACTTGGCGGTGGCGAATCGTCAAAGGATGGGCCACGACCCCTGATCTTTATATAGGGGGTGCCAAGTAGTTTTCCTGCTTTCTCCGTAATAAATGAGTGGGAAAAACTTTTCCCCAGATCCTGAATGACCTCGCTCTAGGAAACATATGAAATACAAAAACCCAGTGTATCTCCGGCGCTAGTTAAAGGTCAGTTTAAAGGCACAGTACACACAATGCTGGGCTATGTGCCCTGTCGCAGTGACATCATGTATATGGTATTCGCAGGGGCCTCGCAGAGATTATGTATATTCTTTCCAGGCCTCAGCTACCAACAATTTGTCAGTCTAACATCATATGGAGGCGCTGAGCTCAGCTCAAAGGCAATCCATCCCTCCTGCTGTCACTCTCAACTTACCGAAAAATCAGGAGAGAAACAGTAACTGCAAAGTGATAAAAAATGCATCATACAAGGTATATACAGCGCAGACTACGGGAAATGAGAGCTGAGCTGTGATTGGTTGGACATCTGATCTAGAGGGGTTAAAACACTCACAGAGAAGAGTCAACTGGGCGGCTCCTTATCCGATTTTCTCCGCCTATATCTTTCGGATCGCCCTATCAATTAAGAACCAGAGCCACAGCAACAGAATAGGCGATAAGTGTCCGATTACTGGGGGTCCGACCGCTGGAATCCCCAGCAATCCGGAAAATATGGAACTTATAGGACTTCAGAGACTAGGCTTGCTTCCGCAGACCCCACTGACCCCCAGGTGTCTATGATGGAACAAAGGGAACAGATATAGCTATCCCCTCCTGCTTTGATCACTATGGGTATGCTTAAAGGGGTATGCCCATCACTAAAGAAGGAGATGCCCATCCTCCGCCACAGTGAATCTCTTTACTCCCACAGACGTGAAAATAGAGAGCTGCGCATACATTACCACCTCTTTGCTCACTGCATACAAGGATGAAAGAAATTTTTGGGTATTGCAAGAAATCTGTGGAAGGGATATGACTTGATGATCTGCAAAGTTTCCTTGATCTCCTTAAAACTTAAAAGAGAGCTGTGCATGCGCAGGCACCTCCATGCTCACTGTGGTCGAGGACCAGTTGCTATTTCAGAGTAATCTGTGGATAGGGTATAACTTGCTTATCTGCGGGGATCCCTTGAGAACGGCCTTCCTTATGGTCTTTAGAACTGAAGTGAATAGAGAGAGCGGCGCATGCGCTGGCACCTCTCCAATAACTGCAGTCGAGAATCAATAGCCGTTCCAGTTATTTCCAGTAATCAGTGGGTGGGGTATAACCCTTTGATCTGTAGGGTTCCCCTAGTAAGTAAGGCATCTTTTGTGGTCCCATAGAAATGACTATAGAGAGCTGCGAATGTGCAGCACCTCTTTTCTCATGGCAGTTGAGGATCAAACGACATTCAGGTTATTTTAAGTCTTCTTTGGACGGGACATAACAGTGATCTGTGACACATGAGTAAGGAATCCCTTGTTTTCCTCAGAACTCCCATAGAAGTTAATAGAGAGAGCTGCGCATGCGCGACGGGGCAGAGGAGAGGAGGCGAGTCGAGAGGACAGGGCAGAGGAGGCGAGTCGAGAGGACAGGGCAGAGGAGAGGAGGCGAGTCGAGAGGACAGAGGAGAGGAGAGGAGGCGAGTCCAGAGGACAGGGCAGAGGAGAGGAGGCGAGTCGAGAGGACGGGGCAGAGGAGAGGAGGCGAGTCGAGAGGACAGGGCAGAGGAGAGGAGGCGAGTCGAGAGGACAGGGCAGAGGAGAGGAGGCGAGTCGAGAGGACAGAGGAGAGGAGAGGAGGCGAGTCGAGAGGACAGAGGAGAGGAGAGGAGGCGAGTCGAGAGGACAGAGGAGAGGAGGCGAGTCGAGACGAGACGACGGGGCAGAGGAGAGGACAAGACAGAGGACAGGGCAGAGGAAAGGACAAGACAGAGGACAGGGCAGCTGTACTCACAGCAGTCAGATTCATCAGACCAGTCTCCGCAGTCGTCATCTCCATCGCAGTGGTAAATGTCCAAAATACATCGCCCATAGGCACACTGAAACTCTTCTGAGCTGCAGCTAGGAGCTGGGACATCAGATGCTGGGGGAAACATCAAAACCAAATCAATTCTATTTTCTGGCCTAGACCACAAGTCGCCCCATACCCGATGCACTGAAGTCACCGTGTCTAATTGACTGGCTCAGATGGTTCAAAGCATCCATAGTCTACAACTTCCTACGGCCTGTGGACTATGCGGTCTGTGCAGATCAACAGATGCAACTTTTCTCATGCCTAGCATTTACATTAACCCTTCACTAAACTCGTAGGATCAGTTTTTTAGATCATGACCAGTAGCAGGAAACTTTCCATAAAACTCTTCATGATGGATCTTGACAGGTTCCTTCAAAGAGAATGGAATCTGGTGAAGTCTCCTAAAATTTAGAAAACTCACTAGAATCCATTTTCTTAGCAAAGAACATGTTCTAGACTCAAGAATTCCAGTGCGTTCCAGATCAAGAATTCCACCACATCCTTCATTCTACCAGATCTTAATAGGCAAGAACCATCCTCAATACTTACGACAAGATTCTTCATCGGATCCATCCTTGCAGTCGGTGTCTCCATCACAATACCAATGTTCAGCAATGCAGCTTCCATCTGAGCAGGCAAATTCCTTATCTGAACATTTCCTCATATCTACAAGCAAATAGGATTCTTTATAATCATCATTGGAGTAGATTTATGGGGTTCAAATTCAATAGTCAAAGCCACAGTAATATGTTAGCAAATTCACACAATTTACTCAATGATACTATACGACGTACAGATTCTAGATCTAGAATTGATGGGGAGGAGCAGACATAACCCCTTTAGGCCAGTGTTCACACGCTGCATTTGAACTGCGTTTAGAAACGCAATTCAATCGCAGTAGGGAGGAGCTTATCCCAATTTCAAATGAGTTTAGGACTATATGGCTGCAATCGGGAACGAGCAACATGTGTTTTGCCACAAAGGATGTGCTGCTCATTCCCAATCGCAAGCATTTAGGTCTAAACGCATCTGCAATCGGGAGAAGCTCCTCCCCTTGTGTTTCTAGACACAATGGGGCAGATTTACTTACCCGGTCCATTAGCGATCCAGCGGCGTGTTCTCTGCGGTGGATTCGGGTCCGGCCGGGATTCATTAAGGCAGTTCCTCCGACGTCCACCAGGTGGCGCTGCTGCGCTGAAGAGCATCGGAACGCACTCAAGTTCACCGGCCTATTCCTAGTGAAGGTAAGTGCAAGCTCCGCGCACTTATTTATTTATTTTTTTTTTAAATGCAGCGTTTTTTCCGAATCCGTCGGGTTTTCGGACGGCCACGCCCCCCCATTTCCGTCGTGTGCATGCCAGCGCCGATGCGCCACAATCCGATCGCGCGCACCAAAATCCCGGAGCAATACAGGGAAAATCGGAAATATTCGGGTAACACGTCGGGAAAAAGCGAGTCGGGCCCTTAGTAAATGACCCCCAATGTTGTGTATGAACACAACCTTAATAGGACTCCTTTACCCAACACTACTCAAAGTTCAATTAATAGAAAAAACAATACACAAATCCTCCACCAAATGGCACAGACGTCTCAGATTTTACGAAAGCAGGAAAACTTCAACCCTGAATGACCTTAAGACTCATCTGAATCCGGAGCAAATATTTGGTTAACAATCCATTACTTCCTTTACATTCCATTAAGGAAACCTATATCACGCTTTTCAGAAGGTGACAATCTATTTGCTCTTGACTGCGCCTACGGCTAATAAGCCATCGCAGCTACACTTAAGGTCACATTAACATAAGGGAAGTCACACGAACTTGATGATTTTTGGCTGATTCAATAGCACGAATAGGGTCTCCCGACTCTCCCCTGAACTAGGTCAACGGAGAGAAAGATCAGGGATGTCGAAAGTCATAGTCCGATCCTTTTGTCTTTAAGGAAATCTGTTGTGAGAGGTCTCCGATTGAGGCTTAATCCCCTCCACCCATTGACAACACTGATCCAAGTGTGTACGTACACTGGAAAGTCAAGAGGAATAGCTGTTTAGCTGATTAAAGGTAAATCAGCACTTTTAGCAACTTTTTAGTATTGTAAGCATTGGTTCTATAAATTAACGAGAATTTCCAGTTGTATTGGGCTGCAAATAGTTAACAAAAACACAGTAATTTGTACTCCCCCTCCGGTAAAAATGAGCGGATCAGACGTTTTGTGGTTTGGATTCAGCCGCCCGACTTGGACTAATTGCTGGATTGGCAGCCGAACAGCGAATCCGGCAAGTCTCTACCCTACCCTGGCTCATCTCTACCCTACCACTGCCAATCTGATTATGTCCAGCTCTCTGCTGTACTTCTGACATGGCAGGAAGAGGTTGGGAATTCCTACTCAGCCATTCAATGGTCTCGGAGTTGACCCACCTCAAACACCGATTGGCTGCACAAGCATTTCAAGCTATTTCCTGTTAAAACAGGAAATGCAGGAAGTAGGACAGGAAGTGACAACCCAGAATCTGATAGCAGTAGAGGATCGATGAAGTAATTGATGAGAGTCTGTATTAGTGATGCATTACAGAGAGACCCATTTTGGTAGAACTGGAAAATCCCTTTAAAGCAAGGACTGTGTCTAGTTTCTGCAAAATGTTGAAGCTCGTAAAGGTTGGAGACATAGGGGGAGATTTATCAGGAGATTTTTGTAGTTGCCCATGGGAACCAATCAGAACCCAGCTCTCATTTTCCAACAGCCGTTTACAAAAATAAATCTGAGCTCCGATTGGTTGCAATGGGCAACTAGAACGATTATACCTCAGACACTTCTGATAAATTTCACACTAGAATGTAAAAATTGTCATCTGGGTCACTAATAACGGATGGCTGGAACACACAGACTAGAGAAAGATCACGTATTTGTTTGGTGGAACATAATCTTACCACATTGCTCGTCGCTGTTGTCTCCGCAGTCATTGTCGCCATCGCAGTGCCAGAGGCTTCGGATACAATATCCATTCTGACAGGAGAATTCGTCTTCCTCACATTCTCGGGGCGCTGTAGGGCAAGATAGATATATAGATAACTATATATTTACACATACATATACAGACGGCTATTATGGGATCTATACATGTAGGACTAATATGGTGGCTCAATGATGAAGTGAATGAACATAGATTTACGGATAAAATCTGTATTAGGTCATTATGCGTATCCCTAGACTGCACGGTTGGATGGCTTACAACAACCAACCTTAGAAATGCCGTGTCTGAAGGTATTCTGGAGGTGTTCAATGCAGATATAATCAACACCATATAAAGGATAAGTAAAGTTTTGCCATTGAACAGAGAGAACTTACGACAGTCCTGCTCATCCGAGTCGTCCTCGCAGTCATTGTCCCCATCACACACCCATGAACGGCGAATACACTTCCCATTATCACAGTGAAAGTCCAGGGGAGAGCAGGTGGGCAGCACTAAAAATTAAAAAAAAATAAGAATAATAAGAATTTTTTTACTATAGCATACAACAAGAACATCTAACTCCCCATAATGTCTAGCGGTCCTTCAGGAGCCCAAGATATGGAAGTATAGATGAAGCTAGACCCATCATATTAGTTCTAACCAGCCCATTATCAGAATGCTTATTAGGTTAAACTGTGTCCTGGAGGTACCCGAAATTACAAGGTAGCTAAAAGAGGCGTGGCTTTCCTTATCCCATCCTCGAAAACTTTGCATATTTTCCAAAAAAAAAAACCCTAGTGGAGTGCCAATGGCTATAAGTCTCCACAGGCCTAATTGGCAGTCTCCGTAAGGAGAACTTTTACTTCCCAACTGAAGGACCATATTCTACGACTATCCCCAGATCTTAGGGTGTTGGACTTGGCTTTGGCATTTTGTCAACATGGTCCTACAGAAGTGGAAACTGCGATCACTGGCCATCCACGTAAATTACTTACTGCAACCATCTTCGTCGCTGTGATCCCCACAGTCATTGTCGCCATCGCATTGCCATTGTGCCGGGATGCACGTACATTCTCCGAAAGCGCTCACTGCACACGTAAAGTGGTTTCGCCCACACGCACACTCCGAGGAACTGGAAAACCCTAAAAGATTGAGGAAAAAAAAAAATAAAAAAACTTCATGAAGATATTCACAGCGGGTCCTATATAGCTGACACAATCAAATCATATAGAACATACTCCCAACCAAGTAATGATGGTGAAGGAGGTTGTGTTGCTACATGAAAGTTTTCGGGGTGGTCACTCAACTCGCAGATATTTGTTGGCAGATATTGATTTGGGCTGCCAGTAATGGGAACCATATTTGGCAAAAAATTGGCTACATCTGCCAACACCACATCTCATGGTTAGAGGAGATCACATCAAGTATACAGAAGAGACATTTGCTACACAAGCCAGTAGCTACCTCTACCGATGCCGCCCTCTAAAACACAAGTAAAAGATCCATACACTGCCAATAGGGTGGCTACCACTTGTGTACTCTCAACCTGCCTCCATATTATTTACATTGTACAATGAACGTCAAATCTTTACCACCATTTTGAGATTACAGTCAAGAAGCCAATGTACGTAACACACAAGGTATGCTCCTTTAAAGAAAAAAAAAAAAAAAAAAAACCTTCCAACTTAAGCAGTTTGAGCGTTTGTCTAAGGGTTATTTCACACAACACATTCTTAGATTGACTGGTTTTGAAGTTATGAGAAAATGAATATTACTAGGCAAAATGTTGATTTTATGAGTAGACCTCTACCCTTGACCCGGTACAATATCACCAATTGTATTGATACAGTCGAAGGATCTGGTTCCCCTTTCCCTTATCTATGAAGGCTGAAAAGAAGGAGGACAAAGGTAAATTCTAGAAATAGAAAACAACTAAAACCTTGATAAACTAGAAAACCTGTTATGAATATGTGACTCAATTTGGTCGTAGAGAAGATGTTTGATTGAAGACCAACCCAACACTTCAGCTTTCTGGTGGACCAATTAATCTCATCTGATCTCCTACATTGCCAATCTGGGGGCCAGAAGAACGAAAGACTACTCTACTAATCTTGGGATCAAACATCCAAACAGCACTGGTCCTCCAGAAAAAGAAGTTTCCAAAACAGAAGGACCGCCCCCCCCCCCCCCTTTCTTGAAAATTGCACGGATGAGATTGTTATTTTGATCCGGACAACCCATTTAAAATGCACGAAAAGGAAGAAATTCAGACGCTGTAACCCAAACCGTTTGCCAGGTCTAATTAAAGAGCATCATATCCTACTTTTCCACCAACGACGTATAAAAATGAAGAGAATCTGATCCGCAAGAGATTAGCGAGAAGATTTCTGGACCAGACGGAAGGTAATGAGGACTTTCAGCTGTTCCTAAGCTACAAGCTGCTGACGAACATCTATTCTTAAAGAAAGCCACCCAAAAAAATCAATGCCAAAAAAGGAGAAGGTCAAGCAGCGCTTTAAAAAAAGGTGAGGGAAGAGAGGGGAGGACAAAGAAGGACGCCACTTTAGTCAAAAAACAATGCAATGAACCAAAACCTTGCAAAGTTCTTGGGAACTAATCAACTGGGGAAACTTTCGTCAATGTGTTTTTGGAAAGCTTATTTTGTATCCATAAGTAACAACTAAAAAAGTAGAATATATAAAAAATGGTTGTCTGGGATTAGGAAAACTTGACCATTCTCTTCCTAAAGAGGCGTCACCACTATCTGAAAGGTTTGATTTATTTATTTTTTAAAGGTGCTGTCCAGGACTTCTAATTGATGGCCAGACCCACACTGATCAGTTGTCGTTGTCATAGGGCCGGACATACCACTGTAGTTGTACTTTCCAACCACTACGGGGAAACCATCAACTACCGTACTTTTTATTATTATAATTTTTTATTTATATAGCGCACACAGATTATGCAGCGATGCTCAGAACTTGACAAATTGGTCCCTTTCCCCATGGGGCTCATAATCTAATCAACCTACCAGTATGTTTTGGAGTGTGGGAGGAAAAAGGAGGACCCGAGGAAAACCCACACACAGAGAGAACACACAAAACTCTTTGCAGATGTTGACCTGGGTGGGACTAGAACCCAGTGCTGAAAGGCTGTAGTGCTTACCACTGAGACACCATGCTGCCCTCTGGTTTCAGGTTCATGGGTGTGGGAGCCAGGTGTGAACCCGCAGATAGGCCATCAATTATCTCCATAAAACTCTGTAAATACTATAATACTAGATAAAAGCAAATTTCATACTTTATCCTGATGATGGCCCCGATCACACAACTATCTTTGTCCCGCCTTGTTTGTAGGCTCTTGAGGACAGTGTCCTTAATTTTTTTCTGTCTATGTTTTTAGGACTAGTGGCCTACATAAAGGGACATGACCATCTATTAGGTCTATCCTCAATGTTGTACATTTTGTTTTCTAATGAAATGGACAAATCAATGAATTTTTTTGATCTCCTCTACCTTCCTAAACCCAGAAATTAGGCTAGGGTCATCACAGCTGCGTTATAACGAGACGTGCACCTGTGTGACATCACATGACCAGGGATATACTGAGCCATGCACCTGTGTGACATCACATGACCAGGGATATACTGAGCCATGCACCTGTGTGACATCACATGACCAGGCATATAACGTGCAGTGCACCTGTGTAACATCACATGACCAGGGATATAACGAGCCGTGCACCTGTGTAACATCACATGACCAGGGATATAACGAGCCATGCGCCTCTGTTACATCACATTTTCTAAGTTTTCCACACTGGCAGAAGGGAGGTCTGTGCTTCTGTGGACACAACATTTGGCTTGTGGCGAGCTGGACTAAAAACTTTTATATGTCACATCACATGACCAGGAAGTAAACAATGAAGTTTCCTATACAACGACAGCAAGCAGAGATCTAGAAAACTGTGAGGACTTGATACAGAAAGTGTATCGGAAAATTATAGAACTTCTTATTCCCCATTCAATATCAAGTATTTGGTGAAAGTGGACATCCCCTGTGTGTCAGGTGACATATATGCCGTAATGTCTTTATATGGGGTCCTAGCCTGGGGCTGAATAAGTTGGTGACAGACAGTTCATGCCCCATGTATTATGTCCACCCATAAAGGAGAAGCAACCACCAAGATCTTCACCGAATACCAAACCACAGGGAACAGTAATTTGATTAATTTAATAGGGAATGTGCCTTAAGGTAGCAATATTGAAAAAATGGAACCAATTCTACACTTTAAGGAGCCCATACACGGAGGAAAGGGTCTAAAATGTATGGTTTATGTCATTCTAATATACCAAGTGCAATCTCACCCTATGATCTGTGAGTAACAAGACAAAAGGAAAGTTATGACCCAGATTCCTTCCACCTGTTCAAACCCTAAAAAGTTCCACTTGTATCAGACAGTCCACATCGGCTCCAAGCGGACTGTGACCCACTTCAGTCGCCCATCCGTTCCGTTCTTTTACCCCCATATCACGCAGACTCCCCTCCTCCTCAACCCCCAACATGTCGCACACTCATGTATTGTTCCGCCAAAGACAATGACCCGTTTATATTCAACCTCCATCCGGCCTGTTCACAGTGACAGAGGGAAGGAGAAACAGTCGTTCTATAGCATACGGGGTTAATTATTTCCACCGCCAAACAATACAGACACAACAGAGCGAGGTGAATGAAAGCCGAGATATAAAAGGGCGACAAAGCCTGAAGTTTATGGTACCAGACTAACTTTTACGCCTTAATCTAGATTACAGATTACAATTCATTTCACAGAGAAAAAAAAAAAACACCACACACACACACACACACACACCAATAAAAAAATTCCTGGACTATGATAAACTTTTACAAAACTATTCACGAGACGCAATAAAAATGGGAAAAACTACACACTCACAATGAAGGGCTAAAATGAAATTCTTAAAAAGTTGCATTGTAACAAATTTTTGTGAAGATTCCGTGTCATTGCATAGGATTAGAAAAATTGTTTGTTTTTTTAAAATGAAAAGCGTCACTATTTACTTTTAAATTTGTAGGATCAGTTCCACTGGAATGAATAGAATAGAGTTGCAATACCAAGCACGACCTGTGAATAGGTGGGGCGCTGTTCAAAAGAAAAAAAAAAATTCTTATTTTTGGTTTACTATGACAAAACCATTGATGGACCTTCACGATTGGGATCAGATCAAGCAAGTGGCGTAACTTGAAGCTGATGGGCCCCAGTGCAAAGTCTGTGCAAAGGCCCCGACTATTATGTATGGTTTATAGTAATAGTCTTCTCATATGGGAAAGTGACCCCTCATGGGCCCCCTAAACCTCCTGGGCCCGGTCGCGATCGCACCCTCTGCACCTCCTCAAGTTACGCCCCTGGATCAAGCAACCCAATGGCAACTTGACTACTTATCCATGTAATGTACAGCGCCCCCTTCAGTATAGTTAAAAGCATCAACACTACAATACTAAAAAGGATAAGCCATCAATATTTTCCTCCTAGTAAAGACCAAGAGCTCAATAAACCGAGCAAATCTCATATCTCGCAGCAAAGCGAGGACGCATCGCCGTCTGTTTCCAAGGGAACTGGATGACTTCTAAAAAAGCAATAGAAGGTAGAAAAACAAGAAAAAGAAAAAAATCTGTACAAAACAAGTGACACATACACAAAGTTTCTCATCTCGATTTTCGGCTTTCAGTTCGGTCTTGATGAATTATCCCTCCATTTAGCCGCTGTATGGACTGTAGATTACAAGCTCAGATTCGGTGACAATTAAGGAAGTAAATAAGATAAGAGCTATAATGTATGTACAACACACAAAGCAGCTTGGGGAGGAATTGGATTTGGTAAATTATAGACCACTCATGCTCTGAATTCTGTGAGACATAAGAGACATGGAGCCATTCTGTCTCTTCTGCTAATGACCAGATTGTGAGCTCATCACCAGGAGGCCTCTCCCTACTCCGACCAACCCCCAATCATAAATTATCGGGGTGTTCCCATCACTGTATTAACCATATATCACGAATTTCGGACTATGAAAAGGGAGATACAGGAAAAAACACTTTTTAAAGAAGATATCCATGGTAAATGGTTGTCTTCCGAGAAGATGTCCATGTACTCGGTGGGATATTCTAAAGCAAAGTTGTAGGCCAGTGATGGCGAACCTTTTGGAGACAGAGTGCCCAAGCTACAACCAAAACCCACTTATATGTTGCAAAGTGCCAACATGACAATTTAAGCAGTAACTTATTGATCCGTGCTGTATGACAGGTTTTAATCATATTAGGGTCCTGAGTTCACCAATACAATAGAAAGATTGAGACATGTGGATTGTAGCTTCCCCCCAGGGTCCCCTGAAGAGGAAGAATCAGGGGACCCAGAGCAGGAGCTCCAATGACAATCCATCTCTATCCAGCCCTTCTCGCTCCTCCTTAAGTCCTGGCAGCCAAGGGTGTCTCTTTAAAATAGGTCTTCATGCTCAGCCCTATCTGGCAAACTGGGGTGAAGGCCTGGGTGCCCACAGAAAGGGCTCCGAGTGCCACCTGTGGAACCCTTGCTGTAGGTTCGCTACCACTGTTGCAGGCCATATACATATGAACTCTCTACTAGGGAGCTCCATGTAGAGAGGAGCAGTATGAAATAAGTAAAAATAAAATCTGTATACAAACGGTATTTTATATAAGATGGAAGGTATGGAGAGGTCTTTGCCAACTTTCCTGAAGGATCTCGGAAACAGAGGAGACCTCCAGAGACGCTTAAGAGCGAGCAAAGATCCAAAGCCTGGACGAGTACTTGGACACCTTGGCCACTTCCTGGTATGTTATGTGGTCATCTCACTTGCCCAAAAGGTGGTATGGTCTCCCAAAAGAAGGTGGTGTCCTCAAAAATATAGGGCAAATTGCTTCAGAATCTTGGAAGCAGACTTCAAAAAGTTGACCATGTGCACAAGGGTGTTTGTCATAAACCCAATATTGCCATGAGACAATCCTCATAGCCATCCCAATACACTTCTACATGACTTGTTCTGAACGGGGAGAGGAGGATAAGAGCCATTTCCAAGTAAAACACACAGATTGCCCTCTTGCTAACTAACTAGCCATCCAGTTACTCCGAAATGGACAAGATTTCTGAGTATTAATATGAGGTGTATGGCCATTGTTAGCGTTGACAGACATACTAAACTATCACACCCTTAAAAGAAGGGTGTCTAAACATTGACAGATTGAATTCTAGCCATATATGTTTCCCGACTTCAACAAGGTAAAATGTGACAAATCTAACAGCCTTGACCCTGTTACTGGCCAGATTTTTTGGAAAAAAAAAAAATAATAATAATACAAAAAGTTAATAATTTTGGCCAAGCCTTTAGATGCCAAACAAACTCTCATGCAGCCATCCAACATGTCCGACCTTTCTTCTCCTACCACCAACTGTTGTCAACAGACAGTAGGGACACTACTGCTTGGTTTGCTAGTCCCACTGTAATTGGGATCAGTTCATGGGCACACTAATCCTTTGTGTAATAAAGGGTATTCTGTGTAGAAGGATTAATCTAGTTACCAAGGGATATATAAAAATTTAGGGGGGGGGGTGTAATGTAGGAAGGAAACAGCACACAAAATTCAGACAGTTGTGGCAAAACCAGATTGAAGTACATGCAAGGCATTGTGGGGCTTGTAGGAAACTGCCATAAAGTGTGAATCCTCTGGATCCTTCCTACTATTGCTAGGTTCAAACAACGTTCGCAGAGATGGCTTAGTATGTATATAACCCCTTATAGATCATTAGATTGTAAGCGCTTACATGCACCCCATTCTTTTTTTTTTTTTGTATATATGTACCCGATGATGATGCTATACAATTAAAGATTAATTTCTTTATTACAAGGACATCACACAAACCACAAAACAGAAGAATTAGTTCAGATAACTTAATATTAATACAATATTAGATCATTGTATAATGGAAAGCCCTTATTTACTAAAATGAGAACACTAAAGAAAACCCGTCACCAGATTTTACCCCATGAAACTAACAGCCATCTCAGGTAGTGTATGAAATGTTCTTCTAGAATTCCCGCTTTTATTTATAGTCTAACCAATTTTACCTATAAAAAAAAATCTCCTTAAAAGTCAGGAAAATATGACTCTTCTCATCCCATTTTCTCAGGAGATGTGTCAAGTTTATTCGTTGCAGAGGGGAGTGTACATTCAGAAGCCTCTAACTGTTCTATAGCACCAAAAAACATGATGCAGGTGTCTTGTTAAAGATAAAAATCCCATCTTTTAGACAACATCAGGTTTAAGTATTTGCGAGTTACAGAACCAGAGATACAGGAAGCTAAATACACAGTTAGGAGTGCAAGTTGCAGATACAGATCCAGTTTCTGTCTATGTTTTAACTGCCTGTATGGTCCAGTACTGCAGCTCACAGAACGGAAGCTTGGTAAGCATCTCATTTTTCAGATCCGCTCTTTAAATATGACACCTACAGCATGTTTCTAGACAATATAAGACAGAAGATAGGGGCTTCTGAACTGACATTACCCCTGCAGTCACTAATCTTGGCTCATCTCACGTGAAAATGAGTAGAGTCATATTTGCCTGATTTTGGGAGATATTTTTTTATAGGTTAAAAGGTGAGATTTCACACAGAAGAGAGAATTCTAGAAAGGACATTTCATACCCAACGTGAGGGGTCTGATAGGTTCCTTTTAAATGATCCAAAGCAAGGGGACAAGCAGAGTCACACAAATGAATGGAAGAATCAGAGCTTGTGCCGTAAATCTGAAGCTGAGCAAGACGCTGCAGGTTTTACTGTGCATTTAAAGTTCGCCTATTATTTGGCTGTACAAAACGAAAAAAAAAAATTGAGGGGAAAAAAAAAAATAAAATAGCACAAACAACATAAAAGCCTCTGCCTCATTCTGGCTCAGAGAATGAAAAAGAAAAAAAGACTTGAAATATTTGCCCAAAACCAGTGCCAGTCCTTGGGATAAAATTATTGTTACATAGAACTGGGGTTCTAAAAAAACCAGCAGGGGGCCCCAGCGAGATATAGGGGGGCTGTAAGAGTGCACCGCAGGTGCTGAGAGCCCATTGTGCAATGAGGCACACTATATGGACAACACAACCTAACCCCAAACACACAACGGGGGTGGCATCTCCGCACACAACATGCACCGAGTGAAAAGTGTTTCTTGTTTTCATCTATAGATGTAAAAGACCCACCCCCCTCCCTCCCCAAAACCCCCCTCCCAAAAAGGAGAATTGTGCAAGGCCCCTTTAGAAAACACAAGGAATCCCCTACTGTTCCCGGCCCTACATAGCCAAGCTCCTGGGGTCTGCTTTTCTGAAGCCGCTTATTATCCGGCTCCAGGGGTGATCGAGGACTGAAACATTCCCACAATCCCCTGCAGGGGAAGATTCGCCCTGATACGCAGCAGGGGGGGACAAAAAGGGAGCAGAGGGGTTTGTGGGGGATTACATAGCAATAGAAGGAGGAGGGGGGCTGCATGTCTGTGCATCCAATAGAAATAATAGAATTACTTTGGAGACAGGTCTATCCGCAGGGAAGGTTTACCACTTTTTTGGGTTCAAACAAAGGCAAAAGCGGTCACCCATAGAACACTTTCACCCCTGGTAGGGTTAACGTCTTCAAAAAAAAGACACAAATAAAAACTAGGAAAATAGCGCATTGTGGACGGGATGAAACAAGACGCCAATTTGGGGGGGGGGCTTAAAGAACGGAAAAATGTATCAAGTTGGGAGGTAAAGTTCTAAGCGGGCCAATGCAATTAGATTGTAAGCTCGGCGGGCAAGTTCCTAGAGACTGTTCTATTAGAGTGCCGGAATTTGGGGTCACACGTGAGGTCATATATATATAGGCGCGAATACTGGCGGTATACGGAAACATGGGCCTGGATTTTTACAGTCACCAAATACCATAACCGGACCATATAAACATAATTTAAAGGAACACTCCAGTCTAGCCCAATTCCTTGTATAATACATGGTGCAGCGGCCAAGAGGGAGGAGCAGGACTCATGGTCATTGTATTCCATAAAACCTATAGTCATGCACAAGTTTTAATTCAATGTATCGGCTATAACTGGAGCGTTCCTTTAAAAATCCTGAGAATGGACCTCTCATGTCACCAGCACCACAACCGCATTGGACCACCAATCAGTGTGCGAGTCAGGGGTTGGATTTCCAATCTAAGATGAATTACCCATCGTTTGGATTAGGTGATTAGTTATGCAAAACCCCTTTAAGTACTGGCTTACAAAAGGTAGTTATATTAATTATATTGGGAGTGTAAGAGGCATAGCAGATGGCATTGTGCCGCCACGCAGTGCCCACGCAACATATCGTCACGCTATGCCCTCAATTTGACCTTGCGGTTTCACCAAGGGAATTTCAAATGGCCAAGTAGATTTGGCATTCAGTACATTGGTAAAGGGCCTCTAAAGGGCATCTAACACCAGTATGAAGGACTGTATGCAAATGAGCCTCCGGGACACCCATAGATGTCAACGGAGCCCGAAGCCCCTCAGGCTCATTTGCATAAAATCTTTCATCCTGTTGGTAGATGTCCTTTAACCAGTACAGGCGGTTCCCCATTTAAGAACACCTGACTTACAGACGACCCCTAGTTACAAACGGATCTCTGATTTTTGGTAATTTACTGTACTTTAGCCTTAGACTACTATAAACAGCTGTAACAGTTATCACAGGTGACTGCTATGAAGCTTTATTGTTAATCCTGGTTCTTATGGCAACCCAACATTTTTAAAAATCCAATTAAAAAAAATTTGGCTGGGGTTACAATTATAAAATATACAGTTCTGACTTACATACAAATTCAACTTAAGAACAAAATAACAGAACCTATCATGTACGTAGCCCGAGGACTGCCTATATAATGCTCCAATTTGTTTGCTCTGACTGCATCTGGTCTGCTTGTGACACGGAAAACGAAATAAGGTGATGAACGTAAAAACGCCCGGATGGAGAATTGTACAAAGCGCAGCGTGACTGTCATCTGTTACTGAAAAGATAAATCCGGCTGCCCACATCAGAGTAATCCGCACAATCGATTCACCCCAGTACCACACCCTAAACAGTCACAAGTCACACACATTCCCATCTGCCCGGCCTAAATCCTGCCCAAAGGCAACGGCGCTTATTATAGCTCACCACGACAACAATAACAAAACTCTAACGAAAAGTTGTTTTTAATGCACCCTCCCTGCAGAAAATGTAGGAAAAAAAATAGCAACACGGCTAATGGCACCAACTTCTTATAGTATACAATCTAAAGGAGAATCCCAGTAACACTGTCTGCAGAGAGCTCCACCTACTGGTGGCTTTGGAGGTGGCGGCATTCAAATCTTTTAAAAAAGTCACGTTAATACAGACATGTTTAGAAAATGCTAAGAATTTCATGGTTTTTTATGGTGTTCCCACCTCCCAAGTGTTTTGATGACATTTTTAAAACCCAATAAAGATAATAACAGAGAATAATATATATATATATATATATATATATATAAAAAGTATTTAGTTACGATTTGGTGAATGGAGTATATAATAGAGTTTTAGTTAACTATGCAGCACTATGGTGCACGTTGCATAAATCATATTAAAAAAAAAAAAAAAGGTAGAAAAAAAAATTACATTAATATTAAATTATATTGATTAATATTTTCCCCAAAAAGCTGATGTGTGAAGGGATTCTTACAAAAGGAAAAATTAAATGGGCTTTTCAAAGTCTTAATGGGCGGCATGGTGGCTGAGTGAGAAGCACTTCTGCCTTGCAGCGCTGGGGTCCTGGGTTCTAATCCCACCCAGGTCAACATCTGCAAAGAGTTTGTATGTTCTCTCTGTGTTTGCGTGGGTTTCCTTCGGGTACTCCAGTTTCCTCCCACACTCCAAAACATACTGGTAAATTGATTAGATTGTGAGCCCCATGGGGACAGGGATCAATTTGTCATGCTTTTTGCAGCGCTGTGTAATCTGCATGCGCTATATAAAGAATTATTATTATTATTATGATTTATGTTCTCTCTTTCCGAAGAACAAAAGGATTGGATCACATTGGGAAAAGGTTTGGGCTATTGGAACAAGCACAGGGAACCTTTCCTCTTGGTGATTGGTGAAAGTTCCAAAGGTCCGCCCCCGAGGAGCAGCAAGTTATCCCCAATGCATTGTTTATATTAGAATAACTATAACAGAAGCTGTGTCACTCTGATGGGGGGGGGAGGATACAGATACAACAGGGTCTTTTAGAATCAGAGTATGGCAGGACATTACCTGTTATTCCCACAAGGCCCCAAGTATCTACTACATCCAAATACTAAAGCTGATGGTAACACCCTCCCCCCCCCCCCCCCCCCCCCCAAAAAAAAAAAAAAAAATTATATATATGTATATTACATCTGCACATACTTTCCCCTGGTTATGAAAATTACAATAAAAAGCATAAGACTCAGACAAGATCTACCAACTTCTAGGGAAAGCAGAGCGGAGTATTAGCAGCTGTTCCCAGTTACTGTGTGTAGGAGAAGTGGGCAGCTGACTGGCAGCATAGCCATCTAGCTACCTCACGTTTGGAAGGCGACCACCGAGCGGCCTATACAGTTTCCAAGCGGCCCACATCATTAGACATAAGATCCCAGAAGAGACGTCTGGAGGCTTACATCTCACATGACGGCCATTAAGCAGATGCAGAACAAGACGTGGGAATACTTATCAGCCATTGTATGGAGTCTATCCGATACTACGCAGGGCATGAGCTCTGACAAGCAGAACTCCGGGGAGATCTAGAGTATTGTTTGTCTGACATCTTTAAAATAATACATCTAAGAGAGTTTTCCAGATGTGTCTACACTCCCTCCCTTTAAGTTATGTATAGCGGTGGAGGGGGGGAGGGGGAAGGCCAATTGTCTATAGAAGAACAAGTATGTACAGGCATACCCGTCTACAGCTGGCCCACACTACAAGTACTGCCCTGCCATCTCCTACACGAGACAGAGGAATGTGATCTGCACCAGAATGTGAAATACTGATAAGACTAAAAAATATTGAAAAAAAAAATTCTATATTTACTTTTTTCATTGGCGGTACAGTATGACTCACAGACCTGCTATAGGGGCGGTATTGGCGCTTGGTATAATTCAAGATACCCATATACCTTCAGCATACTGTGTGCCGAATGCTCATTGGACAGCTATTCCCCAAATACACACATGCACGCATACATAGGTTGAGCATGCGCGTGTTCTGCATTGGAGGCCATGTATATCCCATATGAATATTGGAAATACACTTTTTTTTCCACCAACACCACACATATAAGCCATTCCATTTGACAACCCCCAAAATTCTTCCAGGGATATAATGAGCCGTGCACCTGTGTGACATCACATGACCAGGGATATAATGAGCTGAACACCTGTGTGACATCACATGA
The DNA here is from genome assembly GCA_019512145.1 of Engystomops pustulosus. Taxonomy (NCBI): domain Eukaryota; kingdom Metazoa; phylum Chordata; class Amphibia; order Anura; family Leptodactylidae; genus Engystomops; species Engystomops pustulosus. The sequence continues at coordinate 155,688,900 of CM033647.1, read as the reverse complement.
CCAGGGATATAATGAGCCGTGCACCTGTGTGACATCACATGACCAGGGATATAATGAGCCGTGCACCTGTGTGACATCACATGACCAGGGATATAATGAGCCATGCACCTGTGTGACATCACATGACCAGGGATATAATGAGCCATGCACCTGTGTGACATCACATGACCAGGGACTAGCTGACTATTATTATGCTTATTACTACCAATAACGAATAGAATATTCTTCCAGAATCTAGGGCCGGTGCCTGTATCCTGTCATTTTCTCATGATTTATGTAACATTTATCTATTCACAAGGCTCTGCCCAATTTGTAAATAGCCTCGTAAATGCAACCTATGTTAAACATCCTGAAACCCGTAGGCATAGCCAGCAGGTATATGCACACACACGGTGTTTGTATAATACCGCAATACTACCATAGTTTAGCATACAATTCAATCCAGGTCTATTTATTCAACGGCATGTGGTTTATAATAACTAGATGTATATAGGATATATATGTGTCTATACAGCCAACTCATTGAGATCAAGTCTATATGACCCCAGGCCGACCGTCTGGACCTAATGAAGCGCCATTGGCGTAGATGAGCCGCCACCGTATTCATGCAGAAAATGAAATCATCAGAACACTATCCACCATCTGTCTTCATTTCCATCACATTTCCGTTACCTCTTCCATCTTTCTGATCCCACAGTTATCCCATTTACCGTAAATAATTCCTGCACCAACACTTACAGCCTAGGAGGTCTTCATATGATTTGTCTACCCTACAAACCATTGATTTATTCCAACACATCTAATATTTGGTGGTAGAAACTCCATCAGAGAAACTTGACCCCATTCTAAATGGAAGTTAAAATTTACATTGTTTGACAGGGGCGGCCTTTTTTTTTGTCTGATATCCTTGATTATCAAGGTTATCCTTAAGGATGAAAGGAAGAATTGAATTGTAAACAGAACAATAATATTATTATTAATTCCTTTATTTATATAGCGCACACAGATGCATCAGTGCTGCACAGAGTTTGCCATATCAGTCCCTGTCCCCTACCAGTATGTTTTGGAGTGTGGGAAGAAACCAGAGGAATCGGAGGAAACCCACGCAACATGGAGAGAACATACAAACTCTTTGCACCTTTGACCTTAGAAAAATATATATTGAACTGATAAAGGACAGTATGGTTACAAGATCAGACTACACAGAGGTCGTGTTGGTAGTCTGATACCATAAAAGACACATAGGTCTCTGTAGGAGCTGTATACATAGTGGGGGTCATTTACTAAGGGCCCGATTCGCCATTTTGCGACGGTTATCCGAATTTTTCAGTTTTGTGCCGGTTTTCCCTGTATTGCCCCGGGATTTCGGTGCACGCAATCGGATTGTGGCGCATCGAAGCCGGCATGCACGTGACGGAAATCGGGGGGCGTGGCCGTGAAAAAACCCGACGGAGTCGGAAAAACCGCTGCATTTAAAAAAAAAAAGAAGAAAAAAAAAAAAGGGTTGCGGGCTTACACGCGCTTACCTTCATCCAGGATGGCTCAGTGAACTCCAGTGCATTCCGATGCTCTTCAGCGCAGCAGCGACACCTAGTGGACGTCGGAGGAACTACCTTAGTGAATCCCGGCCGGACCCGAATCCACCACAGAGAATGTGCCGCTGTATCGCGAATGGACCTAATTATCACACCACAATGGAATTATCACACCACTGGCAAATCCAAAAATATCCATTCTGGGAAGGTTCTGTACTCTAGACTATAGGAATGGACAGAAAACAAAAACATCTGTAACCTTTAAAGGTATCAAAAGTAGAGATAGGTCCTTCTCGATACCTCTTAGGTAACGTCTGAGGGTCTAATGAGGCTCATAATAACGACCTTATCAAATTCTTGGTCGTGCTCCAAAAATTTCCCCTCCACTCACCATATTCAGGGATATCAGTCGGGCCGGTTGTTTCGCTCTATCATTTGTTTTTTAAGCGCACAAAGCAATGAAAGATTGAGGGACAGAACACAGAGGGCTGTTGACAAAGCTCTTCAACATAGGAATGTTCCCTAAATGGCAGGCCGCCAGGGCGAGAGTAAAAGACCCTTACATGTCTGCCGAGAGTCATTTCCAAATATAACCTGGAGCCTGACAGGGACCGATGACAGCACATGGCGTGCTGCGTCAGAATAAGAGGACACCGTCCACAGGAAGAGACTGTGGACAATCCATGTAGAGAACCCTCACCATGACCTACATGTAGCCATAACCTGGACCAGGTTCCTAAAATACTTGTGACATCACCGAGCTTCTGTAGGCAGGAAGAGAAGACTTGTGCCAGGTGCCATAGGAGATTAGATAAAAATACTTCTCCAGAGGGTCAAATACTTCTGCAACTTTTTGTTGTTACAAGTAACAACTTTATGGGTTGTTACAAGTTGCATCAGGACTCGAATATTTACACTTCTTTTCAGCCTGAGACTATATACCTTTCCTTTGGGAATGTGCCAAGTCAACGTGCCCTAGGACCAAGGTCATAGTGGCAAACTAGTGAAAAACTATGATAAACACAAGAACCTTCCGTGATGACTTATCTCTGGGAAATCCTACCAGATAGTGTTCAATTCCACTGCAGCGTCCCCCGGAGGAAATAATAGGAATTACACAATTATTGAAGTCGATGGGTTATTCATGTGAATACAAGGGCATGCCAGGTCAAGTCCTCCACATGAAGACATCGACCCAGTGTCCAGTCTACCAAATATATGAGGGTCCAGACAAATACTCTCAGATATAGTTTTTTTTTAAACCTTTAAAAGGGGACTTGTAGACTATAAGCTCTTGTGTCACCCCCTCATCCCCATAGACTGTAAGCTCTTGTGTGTCACCCCCCCTCATCCCCATAGACTGCAAGCTCTGGGAGCAGGGCCCTCACTCCTATTGTTTCATATTGTTCCCCAGAATCTGATGGCGCTATATAAATAAAGATTATTATTAAGTTATCCCCTATCCACACCATGAAAAATAATAAGCTCAGTGGAAGTCCAAATGCTGGGAACCCCTACAAATCACAATCAGCAACGTGGAGAATTGGTTCGAATTTTCACTCATTGGTGGAGCTTCAAGCCAGTCACGCCTCCTGCCACTCCATTCAATATTGTGGGAGTGTCTGAAATTGCACCCCCATTCACTGTCTATACAGGCATCGGAGATAACTGAGAGCTTTGCTCAGCCATATCCGTCACTCCCTTACAATTAAATGGAGCAGCAGTACGCATATACATCCTGCCGCCTCACCTATCAGTAAACACAGGACCCTCATTTTGCAGATTGCTGGGGCTCCCGTTATCGAGATCGGTGGGGTCAAGATCAGCTTGGGGGTTGCCCTAACTTTTCAAATTATTTCCTTTAATTTTAGCAAAAAAATAAATAAATTACAGTCTGATCTGGACAAAAAAAAAAAAAACTAAAGTCGTCCTAAATATAACCATATATAAATATATTTTTGACCTAGGTGCAGCGGAAACAGCCAAGCAGAGTATGTAACAATTTTTAGAAGACAACTCAAGGACTTTTTTGGATTGTTAGGGGCGGAGGGTTACTCTTCAATAAGGCAAGTGTCAAAGTACAAAGTACTTAAATTTATCTTTTAAAGTGCCCGAGTTATAAAAAAAAGGGGGGCACCGCCAAGGGTCACCAGTCTCCAAGGAAAACTATTTCTTTCCAGGAACTCTCCCTAACTTTGTGGCTTTCTCTGCTCAGTATGGGGTCTCCTCATTCTATTCCCCCATCACCATAACATTCCTACCTCCCATCCCCCCATTTGGTCACAGTACTCCATAACTTCCCAGGGCGTGAAATCCCTTCTTTTATTTCCCTTGTAGCCACCACCTGTGCCAGGCCATTCTGACTTCTTGTCGTCCTAAACCCCTAATTTTATTTTCATCCAAAAGAGTGACGGGTCCCGGTTTCCATTGGTCTTCCTGTAACCGAGTGCCTCTATATTTAACAGGTCACAGTCTTATTGTTGGCATACCCCGGGTGTTCCGGCAATCAGGAGACATAAAAAAAAACATTGAATAACTCTATTTTGCATAAAATTCAATTAATGTTACAAAACACTTTTCAATTCCGTCCCGGGCCGGCTATTTCCCATAGAGGAATTTAAAGACATGAAATGAATACAAAGAACATAGCACTGCGTTCTGCAATGAATAGCCTAGGGGGGTGGGAACAAAAAAAGGGGGTATGAATTTTTTAAAAAAAACCCATCAGAGGAGATATTGAAGCTCTATAATGTGGAGGTCTATTATGTGTAATTAGGGCTTCTCTCAGGAATCTCCAATGTATAGCAGAGACAATAAACACCAGACCTCATCCACCATATAATGAATGGTTGTTAGTGTTGACACAAAGGGTCTAATTGACTTCTAATGAACCCCCTGAGAACAATGCTTTGGTGAGCCGGAAGTGACGCTGCAGATTCAACACTTGACGGACCCACATCATGAGAGATCTGCACTGCACAGTCCGCAGATCAAAGGACGTCAATGGAGAAAAAAGGAAGTTTTAAGTAACAATATAAAAGGGAAAACAAAGGAGCTATTTACACACAGTAGGGAAAGAGACACAGTATAGTAATTACCTTGTATATGACAAATGTGATCCCATATATTACATGCCCTTAAAATACTATAGGCTTATACCCTACACTAGGAAATATAGCAGAACCGCCAAGCCCAAATCCTGCCTTATACAAATAAATATTTTACCTAATCCATCTGCCACTGGTTTATAGCCCAAAACTCGCATATGAACAGGGGAATGAACTGATTCACAAAAAACTAAGGATAAAAATCAATGAAATACAATATTTTTGGAGATCTTAACAAGGTAACATTTTATCTTGGGCTTCCTTCCTAAAAGTATTCTACTTCTGCTAAGTATATGTGCTTGTACGACTCTCCGATAAGCCATAAACTCGCAAAAATTATACCCCTCATTCAATAGAACTGGATCACTTTTTCAGCAAACCTAGAAGCGTCACAAGATTCAAGTCCCAACGTATGTATGTAACAAAGGAAGAATTTAAAACAGCGCCGGAAGCGGCCACAGCGGCGCCCACACCGGCCAGAAGCGGCCGATGTTTAGGGGACTATTATGTCACCAAGCCCCAGCACGCCCACTTTAAGCTTAGTTGTACAGCACCAGAAAACCTAATCTGAAACAAACCATAAAATTGGGCCAAATCATCCAGTGATGAGTCCCTGACTATTCACTACAAGACAAATGCAACAAGTAAACCAGGTCTGGGATTGCCAGTTTTGGGACCCTCAAAAACTCAGCTGCACAACCACATGCTGGGATTTTAGGAACCCTTAATCCTGGACACGGTTTTCCTTTAACACAATGGTAATTGACCCTTTCTCGTTATAGGACATCCAAGGAAACGGAGCCATCACTTTTATGCAGTTTTTAAGGACATATTTTAGGTCCGTTTAGCAGGTGGCAGTGAACACCAGAACCAATGTTTTATTTTTGTTATTTTTCCTCTGTGCCGCTTCCTTCTGACTCATATTAATAGATTCAAAAACTGCGGCCAATTATGGTTTCCATGGGAACTGGTTTAAGAGTGGCAATAATGAGGACACTGCCTGCTGTATTCTGTCACTTCTCCAACATTACCAGGGACAGCGATGAACATACCGGGCCTCATTTATAACTAGGGCAGACAAATGGTGGACGTGCTTCCCATAGTAACCAATCAGATCCAGGATTTTGTATTTTGGAAGTATATAGAAATTTTTTTTTATACATGTATCTCATCAGCAATTTCAATATTAGAAAACTCCATATCTAAAATGAGCATTTATTGTATACACAGGCGTTCCCCCACTTAAGGACACACGACTTACAGACGACCCCTAGTCAAAGACGGACCTCTCTGCCCAATGTGATCTCTGGTAAAGCTCACTGAAAGATTTACTGTAGTCCCAGACTGCAATGATCAGCTGTAAGGTGTCTGTAATGAAGCTTTATTGATAATCCTTGGTCCCATTACAGCATTAAAATTATAAAAACTCCAATTGTCACTGGGGCAAAAAAATTTTTTGTCTGGAACTACAATTATAAAATATACAGTTTCGACTTACATACAAATTCAACTTAAGAACAAATCTATGGAACCTGTCTGCAATAGTAGGAGATCCTCCCCATTCTACTAAGGCTCGCGGTCTATTGGATAAAGTGGAGAGCCCTATTCATTGTTGGCCATGATTCCATAGATATATATTATAAACGCTCCCAATTCATGCACAGATAAAAATATCCCCTATAAATATGTGGGTTTTGCAACTTTTTACTAAACTTTTCCCAGTTTATTTTTTAAAAAATCAAAGAAATTTTTCAATATGACAGCAAAAGCTTCAACAGAAGAGAAGCAAAGAAACATTTTGTGTATAGTAAAATAAACCCTTAGGCCATCTGTCACTAGGCCTCATTTTTCAGAAAAAAACAAAAAAAAACTAAATTGGGCCTGTTGCCCATGGTGGCCAATCACAGATCAGATTGCATTTTTTCAGAGCAGCTTAGAAAATGGAATCTGAGCTCTTATTGGTTGCTATGGGTAACGGGGCTAGATTTGCAGTAAAGAAGGCTTAATATCCCTATGTTAGGCCTTTAAGACGTTAAGTGTAAAGTCTTGCGTTAACATGAGTCTTGTACAGCTTCAGTATTTTTCTATGGTAGAGATGGAGGGGAATAATGTGCTCCAGTCAGAATTATAGCGACTTTCATAAGTATAAGGCTTTTATCCCTCTGTGTCCGGCACTGGTTGTATGCGTCGGCATCTGGACCCTCAGCAGAGCTGCATCAGGAGCAAGAGAGGACCCCAGAGAAGTACAGTACAGGCGGTCCCCTACTAAAGAACACCGACTTACAGACAACCCCTAGTTACAAACTGACCTCTGGATATTGGTAATTTACTGTACTTTAGTCCCAGGCTACAATAATCAGCTATGACATCCCAACATTTTTTAAATCTAATTGTTACAGAGACCAAAACAATTTTGTCTGGGGTTACAACTATAAGATACACACTTCCGACTTGCATACAAATTCAACTTAAGAACAAACCTATCTTGTACATAACCCGGGGACTGCCTGTACACCTGAAAAGTACTTACCACTCCTGTGTACTATCCTGCTCCAGGGGCCGCCCTGCTCTGTGTCCTTCCCTCAACACATACAACCAGTGTCAGGAGTCAGGACACAGAGTGGAGCGACGGGAGAGGACCCGGGCCTCACCGCTACCCGGCCTTCTGCACAAATGAACGTTTCCATGAGTTATGGTAGTGCCCATTGGACTAAGCAGAGTGCAGACGACAACTCATGGCTTACGGGATGTGCATCCTCGATCTAGGCCTTTAGTTCAGATAAATGTGGCTGCACTTTATGTACATGCTCAGTAGTGAAGCTCTTCTGCTAAAGATCATAAATTTAAGGAATTAGAGGCCTAATGTAGTAATAATAATAAAAATAATAATGTAATCTATAATCAAACTCCATTAACGATTCATACAAATAAAAGTCCATGAGCACGAGCACCTATGCAAGTATGCATGGTGTTATATCGTGCTATGGTGGTTACAGGATCCCACAGACTCATGCGTGCCAGCATTTAGGAGCGTAGTGCGAGCCAATCCCCTTAGAGGCCGAGTGTGGAGCATGTCCTTAGAGGGGGGCACCCACGTCAGTTATTTCACGCTTCATCATAACCCAGCTATACCCCAGTTTCCACTCGTCTGCAGCTTCATCACATCTTTACAAACTTCTAAACACTTCCCAATCTATCAAACCAGTTTCCAAGCAGAGGGAGTGTCCATCAAGCGCCTGCTTTTAATTATATCAGAAGAATAACCCTGAGGCCTCAAATTTAATTAAATTAGAATTTCAAGGAGCACTTTAAAAAAAAAAAAAAACACAACCTCATAACATTAGTTACATTGATTAAAAGAAGTCCTTACATGACTTCTAAAATCTTTGAAGTATCCGGATACTAGTAGTATAGTGGCATCTCTCCAGCAGATGTGAAACTACAAGTTGTAGAATACCTTGATATGGCTGTCCGCACCCGTATTTAACTTCTTTCCAGTAGCTACAAGGAGAACCGAGGAACAAGTCAGCTGGCACCAGGGAGACGTAAGAAGAGCAAATAGGAAGGTACAAGTACTCTGCTCTCATCAGTGAAGTCTATGAAGCATTCGCATCATAACTTCCATTTATCTCCATACTTGCCAACTATAGTGGAACATCTAAGAGGAAAAAGGGAGACCTATCATAGTCCTAAACTATGTCAGACTAGAGCTTATTGGGTCCACCAGATAAAATGATCATATCTGGTTGCCTTCTAGGACCGGTATAGTGTTGGAGGCTGGGTCCACCGGAGGATCCTCCGATTCTCTGGTGGGCCCGTCCGACGCTGTTACTAAAGGAGTGAGAAAATCCTGTGAGCTTGGAGTAACACTCCTGCATTCATCAAACTCTTATGCTAGAAGAAAAATGGGCACTTTGACTGTTTTGTTGAGGGGTCATGTCCCAAAAAGAGTCACGGTGTAATAAAAAGGATTAGATCCACCCAGATCAATCTTTAGCCATATGAGACGTAATATGGTACTTGAAGTGTTCTCTTTTTGTTTTATTATAGGATTGATACCTAGTTATATACAGAGGTTAGTCTAAATTAATAGAGATAGTTTTCTGGACATGCACATGCATCCTTGGCCTGGGCAGGTGTGCATGTGTTCAGCTTAAGTAGTAAATAAGCACTATCATATACAGGTGTGTCTTTTTTGTTTAACAAGAACAAAAAGATTGTTCAAATTGAAACCAGTCCTCCTCCTTTACGGCTAGTTGAGCCCACAGATTTAAGCAGGAGCAGGTGGTCATATGTATAGGGGTCTTCTGGGTTTTCCCTGATGGCAGATACCAGGAAAGAGAACTGGAGTGATGGATTTCACTATGAGAAATCTATTTGTTCTCAAAAATTACACCAGCATAGCTCATTCCCTTCTACTCATTCAGAACACATGCACTCCTGGCTGAGCCAAGGCTGAATGTCCATTCCCAGCTAAATATTTAAACACTTTACAGGAGGTGTAGTCCCCTTAATGCACCTCTGACATTACATAAGCAATAAACAAAGAATTTTATAGGAACTCAAGTGTTCCTTATCCGCATATGGTGGAAACACACGCCTTCCTAGTAGGTTTCGGAGCGTTCTGTACAAGGATCTGGCTAATTACATTCTTGTCTGACTAAAGATGGTGTCATAATTACTATAGAAACTAAAAAAACCTACAATTAAATTACCAGCGCAGGGTCTTCAGGACTGACAGTGCAAAAGGGAAAAAAAGGGGAATAAAACGGTGGCTTGGTAAGGCAAGTATGCGGAAAGTAATGCATGATCAGCAATATAATATAAATCAGAATTTCTCCTTATGTGGAGGGCAGCTTTATTGATAATTATAGTGCAACAAAGTAATAGAAAAGTGAAGATTTCCCCAACTGGTCCGCTGTCAGCAGAATCCAGGAGAGTATAGGTCGGGTCCTGTGTAGAATATTATCTCTTTGGACTGTGGGAACGTTTTTACACATCGCCATCAAACAACTTTATTGCTGAGAGTTTTGATGTGACACAATAGAAGAGATCTATTAAATAGGAAAACCTTTGTACTCGAGTTCCTGAAGCGTCATAGGAGATCATAGGAGCCAATTCGTATCCCCCGTGGACCATAACAATCGGCCACAACGAGTCCGATGACACCAGAACGGATACAAAAGACCAGAACCTAGAATCCTCCTTAAATACAGTTTCAAATTTTTGCAATTTAAAAGTAAAGCTTCCCCACCTTCAACACTTTTGCCTCCTTTTAAAAATACCATTCCACCGATTCTAGTGCCACCATTCCAGAGTAAGCAATGTCAACATTTTTGGATCTGTATTGTACAAGTTGTTTAATTTAGCCTAGGACCACCTGACAGTAGAGGGGTTGATTAGTAAGTTTAGTTCTGAGGAGGTAAGTTCCAAAAACTTCGGATGTTGTATATCTGGACTTTTGGACATAAAATGTGGACTGCTGGGACTACAGGGACAATTTGTATATTTGGGTAAGTAATTGGCTTAGTGATAAACATAGAGGGTCGTCATTAATGGCACATTCTCAGATTGGGTTGACATTACCAGTGGAGTGCCACAGGGGTCAGTATTATGGCCACTTCTTTCTAATATTTTCATTAATGACCTTGTAGTGGGTTTACACAGTCAAGTTTCAATATTTGCAGATGATACCAAGCTGTGTAAAGTAATTACTGAGGTTGATAGTTTAGCATTACAGAGGGATTTGTGGAAGCTGGCCCAGTGGGCAGAAAAATGGTTGATGAGATTTAATGTAGATAAATGTAAAGTTTTGCATCTGGGCCATGGAAACAAAAAGTATAATTATGTTTTAAACAGTCAATTACTAAAACTGCAGCTGAAAAAGACTTGGGGGTATTGGTTGATGGTAAACTTAATTTTAGTGACCAGAGTCAGGCAAGGAGAGGAGGATCTACCCTCACTATAGACAGGAGACATCCTCTACACCAAGAGGAGAAATTGCTGGATTGATCTTGTTCTTATTCCCCGTCTATAGGTTATAATCATTGAAGGTTTGATCACTGGGACCATCGATTTCAAAAGAGGGGAGGGGGGGGGGGGGGGGGGAGCTGTGCCCCCCATGATTAATAGATTGTCAGGACACATATGGGGAGTGGGTAGTAATAGTTTTGCATGGGGCCTAGACAAGTTTCCAACATTTATATACTTGGTTTATGGTGGAGGTAATACCCAAAGTAGTCATCAATCTCGTTACTGCTTCATTTGCCCAATGTTTTCTTAAAAAAAAAAAAAAACTGGACTATAATCTGATTGAATGGGTGCTATGGGCAGCTGCACCTGGGGCGGTTTTCTTTCCAAAATTTTTTGATCTCCCCCCCCCCCCCAATTATCTTCAGCCTGAGAAAAAAAAAGGCGACATAGACCTTTAACCAACGTAGAATTAAAAAAAAAGTTTTTACCCAGTGTCCTTTGCAACCGGTCTAACCCCTTTAAAGCGTAATCTCTCATGTGTCAATCAAAGTAACTAAACCATCTGAGCTCAAACAGTAACTTAAAGGTCCTAGATGGTTGAAAGTGTGCCCCCTTGTCACTCACAGACATACCAGAGCCCCTTAACCCTTTGTGCATCTACGCAGTCTTGACGCCATCTCCCCTCAGGCACTAAATGGATTAAGAACGGATTCCACCCTCCAATAACAGAGCTGCATACTCCAGTTCCCAACCCCGAGGGCATCCAGATTTGAGGAATAACCAATTAGCCCACACGACAATAAACCTGCTTTACATACGAATGGAATATATTGGTTTGGGGTATTCCCAAAACGTGGCCTTGCCAAGGTTCCCTCGGGATTGGAGAGAAAGCTCCTGAACTCAGCGGCCAAATCTGGTCAATTAAAGGAGGTTTCGCAGAGCATCGAGAATAATCGGCTTCCAAATCTGTGCATTAATTATAAAATGGTGTAATTAGCCATCTGACAGAGATCAGGGCTGGTTAATGTGCTTACCTATACAGCCATCCCATTCACAATCCCACTTTACACTTGTAATCTGTCTGTAGTTAGAATGGAGGGGGAATGAATTGTAAAGTAGGGGCTAACAACGTGGAGACATACTGTACCATATCTGCTGCATGATACACCTATACACAATCCAATATTGGAATTTAATCTCACATATGTATGATCATAATAATTTATATAGCTTCTACAGATTACGCAGCGCTGCACAAAGCATGACAAATTGGTCCCTGTCCCCAATGGGGCTCACAATGTAAACAACCTAACATTATGTTTTGGAGTGTGGGAGGAAACCCACGCAAAACATGGAGAGAACATACAAACTCTTTGCAGATGTTGACCTGGGTGGGACTAGAACCGAGGACTCCAGCGCTGCAAGGCAGAAGTGCTACCCACTCAGCCACCATTGGCTATAAAGTTCTAACAACTTGGTACTTTACTTTAGGATAAAGACGATTCTGAATTCGGTCATATACTTTCAGCCAACCGATGTACATGGCATGTGCAGTAGCTCCGGCATCAGTGCTGGGCACAGACGACGAAGTGTGCGTCCGCGTCCAGCACTAAAACCAGAGATACTGCATATGCGCAAAGCTCTGGAGGCGTGCAGGTAGACAGGGACAGCAGAGGCTACTGGGGCGCGGAGCAGCCTTTGCTTAAGCTTCACTTGTGCCGGCACTTTCCGTTATGCTTTTTGTACAAGGACAGAGTAGCATACACTAAAAACAAAAGCTGAACAGTCGTCCATTCTCAATAGTCTTGAATGGATCTTCCACTACACATCCGTTATTAAAAGCAGCAAAAGCGACACAATTTGTTCCCTCAATAACGGAATGTGTAATAAACGCAAGTGTGAACTTTGCCTTATGCAACTGCCAACATCTTCCAAATAAAGAATTTTTTAAAATCAGATTTCATTTAAAAATTTAACACAAAAAAAAACTTAGTATAAAATCAAACTTCTTCGACTTCTACGGGTTCCACATTTTAGATTTATACCATCGATCCATTTGTAAAAGAGCATATACCATATATACTCAAGTATAAGCCTAGTTTTTCAGCACAAAAAAAAATGTGCTGAAAACCCAAACTCGGCTTATACTCGAGTAAAAAAAAATATCAAAACTCACCTTTCTGGCTTCCCCCGCTGCTGGCTATATACCGGGTCAGGGGGCTGGCTATATACTGGGGGATATGGGCTGGCAGGCTATATACTGGGGGGCAGGTGCTGGCTACATACTATGGGGCTGGGTCTGGCAGGCTATATACTGGGGAGGCTGTGACCAATGCATTTCCCACCCTCTGCTTATACTCGAGTCAATAGGTTTTCCCGGGTTTGTGGTAAAATTAGGGGCCACGGCTTATACTTGGGTCGGCTTATACTTGAGTATATACGGTAACTCCACAGAATACTGGATGCATTTGCAGTAAACCATCAGATGTGAGAAGTATATTAGCAGAGGATGACTGTGTAAAAGAGGTTGTCCAGGGTTTGTAAAACCATTTCCAAAAACAGCGCCACACCTGACCATGGTTTGCAATGGTATTGCAGCTTGGCAGTAATGAATGGAGCCAAGTTTCAATACCATAGACTACAAATGGTGAAGTATATTTGGAGGAAAACAGCCATGGTTTTTCAAATCTTTGGCAACCCAAATAATCGTCATTGAGTCTAGGGATAAAATATTTACTTCCATAACGTCCATCAGACCGAACTCCGATAGCAGTCAGTATTTGTTGCTTCTACCTTACTAATGTATTCCACAAAGGTAGTACACCAGATTTTTACCACGTAATGGGGCTTATGCTCATCGCAAATCAGTGGATCCACCATAGTTCGGATCAGAGCCATGAATCCACTAGGCATTGGCTTTGGAAAATCCAACATGTGTGAAACTTTTCGATGGTCAATAATCCCTGCGTGCAACACTAAATGATACAACATCATGTGTTCCCTTTGTGTCCAAATAAATGTGGGTATTCTTGCATCTCACAACATCCCCCGTTACATGCGCTTTCAATAGCCGGTTTTGTTCCTAACTAACTTAGGATGGAAGCTTGGGAATTTTCACAGTTGCCGCAGGGCAATCTATGTACTGCACAGCGATTCAATTCAGAATTTGAGCCTATATCCCATTGATAAGTTCCTTATCTTTGACCAGCTTTAGACCCTACAGCAACTGAGATATAGGAAGTTCTGTATAAATCTGTCCAGAGTGTTCACTTTCCATACATCAATTTTATAAAAAAAAAAAAATCCTTTAATCTATTATTGTAACCATTTACTTTATTTTTGGGGAAATTATAGCCACAATATGGAAGGAGTAGCACAAAAGAGACAGGCTATACCAAATTTCCACACATCAATATGAGTGAAAATGTTAAATACTAAGAAAAGGGATGAGTATATAGGACTAACAACTAGCACGAAAGAGGACAGGCAGTACCAAATGTACAAGTCCCTGTCTCAATATATGAGTACAAATGTACAAGACTTAGAAAAGACATGCCTACATAAGATTAACAACTATAACAAAAGAGACAGGCAATACCAAATGTATAAGTCCAAGCATCAACATAGGAGTACAATGTACAAAACTAAGAAAAGAGAGATGTGCATATAGGACATCACAAAAGAGACAGGCAGTACCAAATGCACAAGTCCAAGCTTCAATACATGAGTACAATGTGTATATAGAACTAACAACCATCACAAAAGAGACAGGCAGTACCAAATGTGTAAATCGCTGCATCAATATTCTTAGTCCTATACACGCATCTCTCTTATCTTAGACTTTTACACTGCACAATATGGAAGGATCATTGGGAACTTCTATCAAGAAAGTTGGTAGAGTACAAGTCACTGCATCAAGTAATTGAAAACCTTAGTGTTACTTAATATGTAGAATCATTTTTTCATTGTGCAACTCAATTTTGGGAATAAAGTGGGTTCTCCAGCTCAAGAGCCCAGGCTAATGTTAGCATCTTGCAATATTGTTTCCAGAAGGGTAGTATGGTCAGTATAGATAACATATGGTGGCAGTGAAAGCCTGGTCACATGAAATCTAGCTAATTCTAGGTAGAGGTCTTCTGGAAAAGATTCAACTATCTAGGGATAATTTGTCTCAACTGCCCCTAGACTAGTAATTGAGCAGAAATCTGTGGTTCTCATGTTATCTCCAGTTCTTATCATCCAAGTCTAAACATCTATTTCGAGGACCATAAAGATGTCCACAGTCCGGACAACTGGTGGCCAGCAGGTATCCTGTAGAAGTTCTTCACATCCATGCACAGTGGGGAGTAGAACAGTAAGTAGCTTCAAGATATCACAGTGGATCAAACAGTTTCATATCCAACACGGTCAATCCTTCTTTCTCTGGCTGCAGATGACAAGGGACCATCTGGCAGACACGTGACTGATGATAACTGGAAAAATTTACCAGTATGACTGGGTAGATAGAACGGCTTCCAACCAAAGGTGACATCTGCATGGGGTTTGTTCTCCCAGTGTTTGATGGGGGTGACCTCCAGGTAGTCCAGTTCAGAAACATGTTAACAGGTTTATTGGATTCTTATGACGTTGTTCCAACTTGAAATAAAGAGAATATGGAATATGATGAGGACTGATATGATTGATCACATCCCAGTGCAGATTGGTTCTTTAGGTTTGTTCTTAATTATTTTTTTGTCCTTGTAACAATTGGATTTCTAAAATTTTCTGTGGTCATGTGAACATGAATCAACAAGAAAACTTCATTACAGACACCTTAGAGCTGATCATTGCAGCCTGGGACTAAAATAAAGCATCCAGAGGAGATTCACCAGAGATCACAGTGGACAGAGAGGTCCATCTGTAACTAGGGGTCATCTTTAAGTTGGGTAGTCTTAACCAGAGGATGGCCTGTACAATGCTGTGAAATGCCTTGCTGGGTTCCTATCTGGATTTCACAAATGATACAGAAAAATGACCAACAATTGACAGTTTCTAATTATCACTATGGATAAAGAAAAATTTAACACCTTTCTAGGACATCGGGGTTGTAATGGGATTGACAGACAGATTACACAAAATTGCGCTAGTTAATATAATACGTCAGTTGCTTTGTTTTTGCCCCAATAAAATGACGGTTACGATATCACAACATGTTTAAATTTTGATAAAATTGAAATTTCACTGTAGAATAAATTCTCAAGTACAATTTTCCCAAGTGTCTACGAAAAATTATCTGAGCGATGTTATGTTCAGTCGAAATCCATTCTCTGCGATAAAATATTGTATTCACTTAAAAGGGCGTATTTTGTAGCAAAGATTTGAGTTTTGTGATGAATGGTAGATCTATAGGGGTCCCCGTGGTTATATGCTTACAGATCTAGGATTTATCACTGATATAGTGGATACGTCATAGTTACTTTAGCCTGAATATCGCTTTCAGTGGTCGGCTATTGCAAGTGCTGAGAAGCTGATATCCAGGCATGCCTGGCACACAACTGCGCTAAGGACTGGATGTCACGTTGGACGGTATAGTGACGAGATCTGCAGATACTGAGAGCAGCTACCAGCAGCAGAGTACGTAGGCGGATGAGATCTACAGACACCCTCGTATGGGAATGATAAACAGCAAACCGGAGGGCACGAGGAGCAATAATCCGATAGAACGCTATCAGAACATTGAAAAAATCTACACGTATTCTATCTACAACTAAAGGACTGACGTCTAAAACACAGGGGACAATGGCGTGGAAGGGATTACTAAAAAAAAATGGGTATAGTGCTGCGACAACAAGTCACAATTCATATACCTGCAGAGGGATGGGGGAATAGGGTTCTTAGGCTTCCTTATCCGATGAGGCAACCCTCAAAATATCATCAGGTTGCTTCCTACGCAGGTACCTGCATAGGCAATGGCGCATCGCTGAGCACAGTTTTCCATGCAGGTAGCCATCGGACGTGGCCCAGTGGATCATTTTAACCCTTTATCTATAGCCTCTTTAATCCGACAAGTTTGTAAGAAGGGTTAATTCTCAATTGTGTTGTAAACGGAAACAATGTTTACACAATACACAAATGTAACTAAAAGCAAGATATGGGGGATGTTATTAGAAACAATGTAACAAGGTGCTCACCTGGCAGATACAGAAGCAGCAGTGCCAAATAAGATCCCTCCAGCAGCCTCATTCCCAATGCCACCTTAGAAGTTGTTCCTTCTCAGAAGACCCAGATCCTTCCAGATGCAGGTGAGTCTCTAAGATCCAAGGTGAAGACTCAGTCCAAGGTGATCTCACAGATCAGTGATCTTCCTGGGTCTTGCATTGCCAGCAGATCCTCATGTCTCCAGTCCAGAGCTGGTGATCCTGCCAGTGCATACCCTGCAGGAGCCCTGGATCCCCCAAATCTGGCCCAGGATCCCCTCTTTACTATGCAGTATACCCCTGTAGCAATGAATGGCAGTGCCTGCTGTTATTTACCCTCTCAGCCCCCACTCTGCTGTCTCCCTGATTTACTGCCTGTCTACACTCCACTGTCTCTCCCCTCTGAGCTTCACTTTATTCTGTGTCCTCTACCCTCACTGCCTCCCAAGCCTCTTGTGGAACAAACCAACGGAGACAACAGCAGGGGGGGAAATCACCTCCCATTTGTTTCCAAAATTAACCTTGGAGTCAGCACAGATTGACTAGTGGGCTCCAGGGGGGGTTGTGGGTGAAAGCTGACTGCTTGTAAAAATAATAGAGGGGGTGGTATAATAGAGGAGCCCTGTTATAAGGTGTGGGCTGGGAGTCCCCTCACCTGGATCTGAAGTCCCACAGTCTCCTGTTGGATCTTTTTACAAACTTGTAAAGACTAGGTGAATGGGACACAATGGCTTGTAATAATGAAAAACATACTGGGGGCCATGTAACAACAAAACCATAACAACAGCAGATGCCGGCCCCCGTGAAATACTAGAAACATATGGACCCCATAAGGCAGGCCTCTGCAACCTGCGGCCAAACTACAACTCCCCCTGTACGCTGCCAAGAACAACGGAGGAGTTGTAGTTGGAGCTAAAGAGACAAATCGCAGCCCACCTGGATAAAAAGGTAAAATAATGGCGCAGGTATGTGTCTCTAATACAACATTTACTACAATGCCGAATTAAAGCGCCCCTTTAAAAGGGGCTGTCCCATAAGGGATAACAATCCGACTTGGGACAACCCCTTTAAGGTCTGCATTCCTTTATGATGCCTCCATGTGCCTCCCATTACATACATTGTTTTCTTATGTTGGATTCCGTGCGTCAGATTGAAGTAGATTCTAGTTGCACATCTAAATACAAGTGCTGTGACTGCATACCCGAGCCTTAAAGGTGTCTTTCATGATTTATCTATTGATTTCCTATCAATAAAATAGATGATCGACAACAGGTTCTCTGGCACTCTCATCCAACTGCTACAGAATTTGATGGCGCTATATAAATATATATTATTATTACTATTAATATAGATCAGCTATTTAAAGCAGTCCGGGCGCTATAGTAGCACCGCTGTGATGTTACCTCTTTCACTCATATGGTCTATTGGCAGCTTAGTCCCAATCAAGTAAAGATGGCTGAGCTGCAATACCAAACACAGCCACTAATTAGTGTGTGGCGCTGTGCTTTTTAAGCAGTAAAGAGACTGCTTGTTTTGCCCAAATGCTTTGGTCTCTTATGTGCTTGGGGTTGCACCTCCAGTGATCTTGATGATATTGATGTAGAATCCGAGCTATATGTACAAACAACAAACAAAAAAAGAAGCCTCTATGTAACTGAAAGAGATATAGAACCTCCTGCCCGCTTTACCATTCTAAAAATAAAGCAACCTTGAACACCCAAAAAACAATTAGAAACACAGATGTTCATACAAATTTTCACAAGTCCCGTCCACTTTGTGGTCCATTTCATAGGACCATTCCATGAAAAAAGGGGCCAACTTGAATTACAGGAGCTCTGCTGAGTTGTTAGGGGCGTGTCTGACTACAAGCTGGTTGACTGTTTCCAATAACAACAAGCACAATTATGAATTCAGCTCTAGTTCAGAACAATAGCTACAACTAAAATGCTGGATTCACATCATGTTTATTGTCCACCCTCGCATTCAGTGGGATACATCTGTGCCATACTTTGTAAGGACACATCCTCCTGACGTGTCCTTAGGGTGATGTCACACATGGCGTTTTTGGGCCGTTTTTAGTTAGTGCGTTTTCAGATCGTAAAAAACACATGTGTTTTTGTCCGTTTTTAATTGCGCAAATGTGGAAAACCGGACAAAAACGTTTTTTTAACGCATGCATTTTTTACAATCTGAAAGCGCACTAGCTAAAAATGGCCCCAAAACTGCCTAAAAACGCCATGTGTGACCCTTACAATGTATGGCAAAAAACAATGTGTGATCCCAGCCTTAAGCAGCAATATATGTACAATGGAGTAAATGGGGCTCATTTACTAAGGGTCCGCAGACTGCACAAACGTCGGATATTCCGACGATAACCGTTTCGCACCACATTTAAAAGGGGATTGTGGCGCATGAGATCGGATTTCGGAGCAGAGCTGGCTTTCATGCGACACAAATCATGGGTGGTCCGTCGGACGATCCGACGGATTCGGACTGAGCGAGGAATTTAACATTTAAATTGTGTCGCAAGACAAGCACTTACATACACCGGGAAGAAGAAGGTGAACTCCGGCGGACCTGAGCGGGGAAGCGACACATGCAGGATATCGGGCGCATGATCTTAGTGAATTGCGCTGGAGTCCATGATCGCAGGACAACGCACAGCCTGGATCGCGACAGGACCGGGTAATTAAATGTGCCCCAATGTATTCTTGTTTTGTACATTATGGGGCTTAATTACTAAGGGTTGCGCGCTACACTTTCGTCGGACTTTGCACCTTTTTCTGGGATTGCACGGCTTGGAATGGTATTTTCCAGGTGTCTGCGCTGGGATTGTGTCGCACGTGATGGGTTTTTAGTGCAGCTACGCTGGCTTTGTGCGGCTGAAGTTGGAGGGCGGCCGTCGGACAATTTGACTGATTGGGATTTAACTTTCAAATTGTGTCGCAATTGTGTGCAATTACATGCACCAGGATAAAGAAGGTGAACTCCGGCGGACCTGAGCGGGGAAGCGACACATGCAGGATATCGGGCGCACGATCTTAGTGAATCACAGCACAGTCCATTGGTGGGGCAATGCACTTTTGGTGAACTTCTTAGCACAGGTAAGTAAATGTGCCCCAATGTCTATTGCAAACAGATGGTAATTATGTTGAGGAGTATAATGATAGTTTTATTCATATTTTAATTGGAAACAATATATGTCATATTTGTTCAGTGTGGACCTAGGTTATATGAAGAAGCCTCATGCACACAGCTGACGTGTACAGCCCCGTGCGTCAGCCTTCTCCATGTGCCATACTGAACTATTGCGCCAGTATAACCAACACTTTTTAGTTGCTTCCAAAAAATTTGGGAATTGGATTTACACAGTTCAAGGAAGTTAAGGACGAATAGGTGCAAGACTTTCTCCACCATACACACATACAGAATCCCCCAGGGTTGACAAGTATCCACTATCACTATCAACTTTTCAACAAGGAACTTTGTTATATATTTTATGATAGTAAAAATGCTTATTGGCTCATGTCATGCCCCCTCCATTTTTGATAAAATAAGTTTCACCATGAAATCTTGGCTGAAATCCATCTTGCTAGCAAGACATACATCCTGTAAAGTCACTGCTGTGTCATATAACATAGAAGTCTATGTAGAGGGGAGGGGGAAGTAGAGAGTCACAGCAGCTAGATCTCCACCTACCAGTGCAGGCTGCAGAGAGAACAGGCAGAACATGAAGATAACAAGTCACATAATGACTAGATACAATGTTACTCTTTATATACAAGCAAAGGACTATGAACTTATTTAAAAAAATCATAACTCTTGTTCTCTATAAGCCAGAAAATCAAATCTAACCACATTTCATACCAGAACATGGTGTATAGTCAATTCATCGGATCACATGATGCTACAACCCTGTCACAAAACCCAGTTCACTTTTTCTTAATTTTTGCCATTTGGCCCTATTTCACAGTAAGAGATCTCTGGTTATTATTTAATCAGTGAATCCTTTCATAAATCCATGGGAAAAAGACTCATAATAAGACAGTGAGAGATAAAGGCTATAAAGATATCGATAAAATTTCACTTTGAAGTGAGTTTATGATGTGACATCTCTAAGTTAAAAATTAAGTGCAATATAAAAAAGACAGAATTTATGATATTGTAGATGACACACAAGGCTTTTACCATGATATACAAGTATCAGGGCCCGGGGTATGCACCAAAACCCATATGTAGTATATAATAACTGACATCCATTGTCAGTAGTGATGTAATGATGGGTCAGTATTATCTATATAGAGGACATTGTACAGGGAGGGGGAGGAGATAAGCTGTGACATCATCTATTGTCAGTAATGATGTAATGATGGGTCAGTGATATCTATATAGAGGTCATTGTACAGGGAGGGGGAGGAGATAAGCTGTGACATCATCTATTGTCAGTAGTGATGTAATGATGGGTCAGTGTTATCTATATAGAGGTCATTGTACAGGGAGGGGAGGAGATAAGCTGTGGCATCATCTATTGTCAGTAGTGATGTAATGATGGCTTGAGTTACATTTTTGTTAGGTTATAATATTTTTTTTATTAACGTTAGATAGTGACATGAAAGTAAAGCAAGTTTTGCTTGTAGGTGTAACATTACCTTTAACCACAAACCAGCTTAACATGATTTTACTTTCCCCATGTATTTTACTATACTGTATGATCCATTTCTACATCTGTCGCTGTTTTATTGCACAGAAATGTCACATAAATATCACACAATGTTTAACTAGATGGACACATCGCTGGAATGGTTTGATGATGCCGACCAAAGATTGTGTTTGGTTTTACACGAGAGGAAGACATTTACTATAAGGAAGTGACACCTTATATCAAGCGAATGAAACGAAGACGAACTTTTTGGAATTTCTATAACTCCACCTGTAAAAATACTACGAGAAAACTTATAAAGATCAACTCAAATAAATCCGATAAAGCTTGTCTCGTGCTGTCGTTCTGAGGGATGTCCCCTCTTCTTACATTTCAGTGCTTTATTTGGTGCTCTTATTCTGGAAATTGAGGAGTAAATTGACAACTGGGCGTTACCAGATGGGGGGGTGTCCCTATAATCCTATAATACACAGTGGGGCACATTAACATACCCGTCCTGCGCGTTCCACAAAAGTGCATTGTCCGTGCACATCTACCGTGATTCACTAAGATTGTGCGCCCGATTACCTGCATGTGTCGCTTCCCCGCTCAGGTCCCCGGAGTTCACCTTCTTCTTCCCGGTGCATGTAAGTGCAATGTCTTGCGACACAAATTGAATAATCAATCCCACGCTCAGTCCAAATCAGTCGGATCGTCCGACGGGACCACCCCCTGATTTCTGTCGCATGAAAGCCAGCGCCGCTGCTCCAAAATCCGATCACATGCGACACAATCCCCTGCTATATACGCGTCACAGCGGCGCAAATCCCGAAAATGTCGGGAAGTCCGGCCGCGGGATCCTTGGTCAATAAGCCCCAGTGACCCTGATCAGAGGTGACAGCTCCAGAATGTATTGGCTCGCAGTTTGATACATTCTAGAATGTGTATACTGACTCCTTTTAGACAGCTGTCCGTCCTGTCGACCCCCCGATGCTGTCACTCCTCTACATAGACCCATTTAATGCCCACAGCTGCCCATTCCACCCTTTGATGACCACATTCCAAGCACACAGACGTCATTTTTCCTCATGCTTGTTACACCCAGCGCTGAAGATGATTTACTGGCGTGAGAACGTGTTCTAGCAAAAAAAGTCACTTTTACAAAAGTTATAGCACTGCAGAAGGATAACAGCCTCTAATATACATCATGCAACTATAAGGGCTGTCTTTAGCCGAAAAAGAACTAAGGGACACATTTATCGGGGCTTTTATACCGGAAATAGGCGCACGGACCGAAATTGTACCCATTTCCACCATTACGCCACCTCCACGCCAAGTTTAGTGGAATATTAAAAAAAAGTTGCCTACAGCCACCAAATAGTTACTAACTACACAAATATGTGACTTCCTTTCATGTGCCCCTTACTGTCTGTAGATCGAGCAACGCAATTGCAGCTTCAGACTACGCACAGGGTTTGTTTGTAGTCTGTAACCGTGGAGACACTTGAATCGGAATAGCAAATCCATAAAGAAAACTAGTGAAATAAGTCTGAAATTCACTTCCTACATTTTGTACTAGAATTAGCTCCTTGTGGAATAGAGAATGGATCTCTTCTGTCTGCTTTCAATCTGCAGTTTCAGGACCTTTGGAGGACCTTCCAAGGTCCTGAAACGGCTGTTGTATACATGTGTATTAAGAGCAGGAACAAATGTACAAAGCTTCAAGGGGGAAGTCCCTTATTAGTATACAATCAGAAGACTTGGGTCTTCCCAAACCACCTATGTTATGGTGGTAGCTCAGTGGTTAGCACTACAGCCTTGCATCGCTGGGGTCCTGCGTTCAAGTCCCATGCAGGTCAACATCTGCAAAGAGTTTGTATGTTCTCTCCGTGTTTGTGTGGGTTTCCTCCGGTTTCCTCCCACACTCCAATTAGATTAGATTGTGAGCCCCAATTGGGACAGGGACTGATTTGGCAAGCTCTGTACAGTGCTGGGGAATATGTTGGCGCTATATAAATAAAGGAATTATTATTATATTATAATATAATTATAATCCACTTCTGGTACGTATGCTATGTTGAGGTTAGTTTTAGGCAGTGGTGGGCACAATATCCCGGATGAACCTCTGTATACCAACATAGCCGCAACATTATTACCCCTTTAAATGCCCCAAAGTAATAAAATGATTAGCTACATAAGTTTACAGACTTCTTTATATCTTTACTTTTACTAACCAGTAATCCAACCTGTAAGATCTTTCTTTCCTGTATGATAAGCAGCATCAGAGTTGTGATAGCCGCTTATCTCACTCTGTATTAACCAAGCCAAGCAAACCTGGCATAAATAGGGGGGAGTCACAGAAGATAGACGTCGGCCAAAGGAACCTTCGTCGGACTGTTAACTAGTAAAAGGAACTGGGTAGAGATAAGAAACAGATAGATGAACTGAGCTCAGGATTGTGCTATAAAGTGTGTTAATATTCTCTGGCCGGGAGCAGATAAATGGTATTTCAGGTGGTAGCCTGGCGCCAAGTGGTGATGATATCTGCCGCCAATCTCAGGAATACATTTATGACCTTGAAATGAGATTAGTGAGCTCCGGGGAAATAGGTCTGTGTGTAGGACTAGAGATACGGCCCTGTGCTTGATCTTGGAGGCTTGCTGTGTTTAATAAAAAATGAGTCAAAGAGAATATGATCGGGCATGAAAAATGGATGTAATGTGGCCAGAATCCACAGCGACGCACCAGAATATTCTGATTGGGATTGTCTAGATCTGCAGGCAGCCAAGGAGTAAATTGCTGGCTGTATATGGGAAGTATATAGTATCAGGATGACTATAAAACTACACCCAGCAGCAGAGAGAAGATTTATGGATGCAAGCCATGATTTTGATTAGAGTTATATTTTTTATTCATTCATTGACATGCCAACACCGCTGGATGCCGAGCTGGGGAGGAAAGGAAAAAATAAGCAAGTGCTGCTGCACACCGTATGTAAAAATTGGGGGTATGTGCCCCAATATTGTAAATTGAGAGTGAGCAGAAGAAGGAGGAATGATCTATATCCTTAAATATGGTTTATTATAGCTGTCACGCTGCATCATTTTCAGTTGTAGAAGATTTCTACACTCAGTGTCGGACTGGCCCACCAGAGAATCGGAGGATCCTCCGGTGGGCCCAAGGTCTAAACTAATGCACGATCCCAGAGGTCTGGTAGAAGACAACCCAATTTGGAGGGTGGTATTACACTTCCTTTAGAAGTCTTCATACTTACCTCCTCCTAACTGTCCCAGATATTGTTGGACAGTTCTGGATTTTGTGGTCCACTGACTGTAGGCCTGCCCCATGCTTCAACTTCATCTGTGTCAAAAT
Organism: Engystomops pustulosus; assembly: GCA_019512145.1. Taxonomy (NCBI): domain Eukaryota; kingdom Metazoa; phylum Chordata; class Amphibia; order Anura; family Leptodactylidae; genus Engystomops; species Engystomops pustulosus. The sequence continues at coordinate 155,664,098 of CM033647.1, read as the reverse complement.
AATAATAATTCCTTTATTTATAAAGTGCACACAGATAACTCAGCGATAAACAGAGCTTGCCAATTCATTTAAGCGCACAATAAGACAGGGAGGTCTGGTAAACGACAACCCAATTTGAATGCTTCCAAGATCTATTTACTAAGGGATGATGGAGAAATGTAAACTCATGGTCCATTTTGGATTATGTCCCAACCATCCCAGATCCGGTAGGACAGTCCTAGGTTTTTTGGTCAGCAGGTGGGAGGTCTGTCCCATGCTGCAGTTCTATCTGTGTCTTTCAGGTCCATAATGAGAGGGGGAGGACTAGTAGAAGACAACCCAATTTGGAGGCTTCCAAGATCTATTTAAGAAGGGATGATGGTGAGTGCTATGATGCTTCCTTTTGCAGTGTTCGGGTAGGGAGCTTACATTCCATTTTGGTTTACCTCCAAACTGTCCCAGATATGGTAGGACAGTTCTGAATTTCGTGGGCAGCTGACAGGAGACAGGAGGTCTGGTAGAAGACAATCTATTTCCTATGGCAGTGATGGCAAACCTTTTACATGCCGAGTGCCCAAACAACAACCAAAACCCATGTATTTTTTCGCAAAGTGCTGATGCGACAATTTAAGCAGTAACTTATTACTACCTGCTCTGTCACAGGTTTAAGTTGTATTGGCACCTGAGTACACTAATACAGTAGAAAGAAGAAGAAGTTTGGATTATCATTGTAGCTTCATTCTAGGGTCCTTGGCTGCCTGGGACGGCAAGAGGCCTTGAGTCCTGTCTGGTGAACTCTGCGCTGGGGTGATGGCATGGGTGCCCATATAGAGGGCTCTGAGTGCCATCTCTGGCACCCGTGCCATAGGTGCGCCACCACTGTCCTATGGCATGATGGAGGGTGGTAGGACACTTCCTGCAACATTCTTCAGGTAGGGAACTTGTGGTCCATTTTTGCATACCTCCCAACTGTTTGAAAGGACAGTCCCGGTCACCCGGTGGGAGGTCTGTCCAATCATTCAACTCTATTTGTGTCTTTCAGGTGCACAATCAGGGGAGGACCACAATGTAAGGAAGGGGGCAGTAATGGAAGTCTGGATTTAGAAAAGTAGGGGGCAATTTATGTCTTGGACCAACATAAAGGAGGTATTATGAGGGGGGCGGCACAGAGAATGTTGCATTAGTAGGGGGCTAATAGTAAGATGAGACATTATATGTGAGGGTGTTAAAGGAAGAAGAGATATTGTATGTTGGGTTGACACCTTCAGGGGTATTATTTATGGAGTCCAAAATGGTGCATTATACAGTTTCAGGGGATGAGCACAGGATGAAGATATTGTATAGTGGGTGTCACAGGACGGGGGCATAGTATTATGTGGGGGCTACTAAGGGGAATACCAGCGAGTGGGGTAAAAGACAGGTCAAAGGTTGTGGCTTTATGCGCCACATCTTTTTCCTGTTTTCTCCATTGCAAAAATTTGCTGAGCCTGTAAAATAGAATCATTCCAAATATTATCAAATGTTACAATTGCAGAATTTAAAACTCACATGTCAATAGTACTCAATTTGCAATCCCATGAATCGGACTTCAAAACTGTGGGGTCTGCATGTCACTTTTGGGGGTGTTCTCTAGGTAGGTCTTGGAATGGACCATCATTTCATTACCTCCTCCAGCTTCATCCATTAATAGGTGTCACTTATTTTGCTCTCGCTTCCGCCATTAGAAACCAGCGCTGTTTGTTTCAACACCCAATATGCTAGTCATGCTGTGTATCATGTCTTCAAGGCTGACCGGAAGAATCTGAGTCTGACGCTGGGGGAGAAGGCTACAAAATGGTCTCATCAAACCTCCTGAAATCCGAGCGTTGCCTTAGGACAAAGTGTATTATAGCGTTCTAGGGTGTAAGATCACCATTTATCACTTTGTGTTCAGCATCTTTATGACATAAGTGTAGATCTCCAAGCTTCATTCCATGATGTAACAAGATAACTGTGTTATAACTGCGAGGCATGCAAGAAATAGGTCAACCATATAAAAACAGATACTGTAGATATAACACTTACGAAAACAAGTCAGGGGCATGCACAGTAGACACTAGTCTAGGGCATGCCCCTAAATGGGTAAATGGGACATGCCCCTATCTCAAGAACAGGGATCCCTTCCCTCACCCTACCTTTTGAGGGATCTATTGGTAGGGCAGCATCTTCTCATGGACAGGGGTTAGATCCTTCTTCGGGATATAAGTGGAAAAAAAGTGGCTTGGATGGTGGGGGCCTTCTTTTCTTTAAATAACCCGGAATAAGTGTGTTTTCAGGGAATTTGGAGCAACAGTTGTTAGTTTGACAGCTACCCTACCCTGTTCAGATCAGAAGTGTGGCCTCTAGATCTCCTGCCACTGATGTCAGCCATGGTTGAAGATATGGATTGCTTCCTTCTGTCACGTGGACACCCACAATGTTAACATGTATACAAAGTATTTTGTGCATACGCTATTTACCCTCTGCATGTATATACACTCACCGGCCATTTTATTAGGTACACCATGCTAGTAACGGGTTGGACCCCCTTTTGCCTTCAGAACTGCCTCAGTTCTTCGTGGCATAGATTCAACAAGGTGCTGGAAGCTCCTCAGAGATTTTGGTCCATATTGACATGATGGCATCACACAGTTGCCGCAGATTTGTCGGCTGCACATCCATGATGCGAATCTCCCGTTCCACCACATCCCAAAGATGCTCTATTGGATTGAGATCCGGTGACTGTGGAGGCCATTTGAGTCCAGTGACCTCATTGTCATGTTCAAGAAACCAGTCTGAGATGATTCCAGCTTTATAACATGGCGCATTATCCTGCTGAAAGTAGCCATCAGATGTTACAGGGTACATTGTGCTCATAAAGGGATGGACATGGTCAGCAACAATACTCAGGTAGGCTGTGGCGTTGCAACGATGCTCAATTGGTACCAAGGGGCCCAAAGAGTGCCAAGAAAATATTCCCCACACCATGACACCACCACCACCAGCCTGAACCGCTGATACAAGGCAGGATGGATCCATGCTTTCATGTTGTTGACGCCAAATTCTGACCCTACCATCCGAATGTCGCAGCAGAAATCGAGACTCATCAGACCAGGCAACGTTTTTCCAATCTTCTACTGTCCAATTTCGATGAGCTTGTGCAAATTGTAGCCTCAGTTTCCTGTTCTTAGCTGAAAGGAGTGGCACCCGGTGTGGTCTTCTGCTGCTGTAGCCCATCTGCCTCAAAGTTCGATGTACTGTGCGTTCAGAGATGCTCTTCTGCCTACCTTGCCTGTAACGGGTGGCGATTTAAGTCACTGTTGCCTTTCTATCGGCTCGAACCAGTCTGCCCATTCTCCTCTGACCTCTGACTTTTTTCTTTTTCGGACCATTCTCTGTAAACCCTAGAGATGGTTGTGCGTGAAAATCCCAGTAGATCAGCAGTTTCTGAAATACTCAGACCAGCCCTTCTGGCACCAACAACCATGCCACGTTCAAAGGCCACAAATCACCTTTCTTCCCCATACTGATGCTCGGTTTGAACTGCAGGAGATTGTCTTGACCATGTCTACATGCCTAAATGCACTGAGTTGCCGCCATGTGATTGGCTGATTAGAAATTAAGTGTTAATGAGCAGTTGGACAGGTGTACCTAATAAAGTGGCCGGTGAGTGTATACCAAACAATGTTGCCAAACTCATGGGGGTACATTTAATTACTCGGTCACCGGAGGTTACAGAAAGTGCATTGTCCAGGGATAATGCAGTGTGCTGCGATTTACTAAGATCGTGCGCCCGATACCCTGCATGTGTCGCTTCCCTGCTCAGGTCCGACAGATTTCACCATCTTCTTCCCGGTGCTTGTAAGTGCATTGTCTTGCGACACAATTTGAAAGTTAAATTCCGCGTTCAGTCCGAATCAGTCAGACAGAACGCCCCCTAAATTGTGTAGCACGGAAGCCGGCACAAAAAGGGTTGCGTGTGCCACAATCCAAGCGCACGCATTTCTTAAATACCTGTACAAGCCCTTTTAACATTGAAGAACGGGCACAGTCCAAAAAAAAAGTGTTTCGCAAAGCCCTTAGTAAATGTGCCCCATTGCGTATTGATGCCTAGAGAGGTTTTCCAAAACTGAGTGTGATATTGTAAGAATTTGCAACATTTTGCAAACATTTGCATTTGATACATTTGTTATAATCTTGCTAAAGAAACAAGCCACATCCACACTCTTGCCAGTTGTTGTGCAATGGGTTCTGTATCCGACTTCATATAAGACCCTAAATTAAAGTATGCAAATACATTGATAATTGTGGGCTGTAGGGTATAGGGGGGATTAAATAAAAACAGCATTTTGTATACTGATCTTCATCCAAACTTCTTCCCCTTTTCATGTTTCCCTTTGCAGTTATGAGTTGGCATAGATTTGCTCTATAATTTACTCCAGTTTCTGTAGGGCCATGTCAGGCTATACCCTGCCAATTAAGCTGTGCAAATTTTTTGGGAAAAGTGCAGATGAACAGCCAACAGTTGCAAATATTTGTTCCATTAAGACTAGTATAATGTCTGGTTTACCAGCTCATTGATATTGATGAAAGTACTATAGTATCAGTTATCAATATCAGATCTGACATTGTTGATCAGAAGATTTATGTGAATGAGAGGAGCTGCAGTAACGCTACTTGGCCACTATACAGAGAATGGAGTTGTTGTTCTGGCTCTGATCTTGTTCACTGGTGCAGAGTATTGGACCCCCATTCATGTGATATTGAGTGATAGGTCATCAATATTAATCAGATGAAAATCCCCTTTAATTAATGATTCCGTAATATTCTTATAGTCCAAATAGATAGAGATACTATGTAATATTTGGCTACATAATGACCAGTGTTCAATGCACAACAGCTGCAGTAGCAACAACTGTTGTGTTACAATCGCAGGCCATAAGAATGCATGGACTCACACATTACTGTGACTACAATGTCATTTACTTAAGAAGCAACACAACAAAAGAAAAACACAAAGTTTATGCAGCAAAAAACGGTACAGTAAACTCAATGATTCTAGGTTCTTTTTAGAATCTGAAGGCGGTCAATATGGAGGCCTAGTTGAAAACGATTTCCCCCTGCTGGTGTGATGATGTGGGGTGACATGGCACAGGACAGTAACGACTAGTAGTGATAGGAGGACACCACTGCCCCTGCTGGTGTGATGATGTGGGGAGACATGGCATAGGACAGTCACCACTAGTAGCCTAGTAGTGATAGGAGGACACACTGCCCCCTGCTGGTGTGGTGATGTGAGGGGAGGGGGGCATGGCATAGGACAAACCCTGATAGGAGTGATAAGAGGACACACTGCTTCCTACTGGTGTTATGATGTGTGGGCCATGGCATAGGGCAGTCACCTCTAGAAGTTATAGGAGGACACACTGCCCCCTGCTGGCGCGATGAAGTGGGGAGCCATGGGATAAGACAGTCAATTCTTATAGTGATAGGAGGACACTTTTCCCAATGCTGGTGTGACGATGTGGGGGCCATGGCATAGGACAGTCAGTCACCCATAGTAGTGATAGGGACACACACTGCCCCACGCTGGTGTGATGGTGTGGGGGCCATGGTACAGGGCATTCAGTCACCACTAGTAGTGATAGGAGGACACACTGTCCCCTGGTGGTATGATGTGTGAGCCATGGCATAGGACAGTCATAGGACAATTTGGGGGGCGGACCATCGAACGTTCCGACAGATTTGGACAATGCGCGGTATTTAACATTTCAAATTGTATCGCAAGACATGCACTTACATACACCAAGAAGGAGAAGGTGAACTTCAGCGGACCTGAGCGGGGAAGCGACACATGCAGGATCTCGGGTGCACGATCTTGTTGGATCTCTGCAGACTTCATCCTCATCAGACAACGCACTTCGGGGATCGCGCAGGGACTGGGTAAGTAAATGTGCCCCGCTGCCTCCTGCTGGTGTGATGATGTGGGTAGCCATGGTATAGGACAGTCACCCCTAGCACTGAAAGGAGGACCCATTACTTCCTACTGGTGTCATGATGTGGGGAGCCATGGTTTATAGGACATTATAGGACCCCTTGTAGTGATAGGAGGACACAACGCCCTCCGGCTGGTGTGATGATGTGGGGGGCATAGGACAGTCACCCCTAGTAGTGATATTATCAGTGCGCTGGCGTTTATGGAACCAGTTGAGACTCCAGCTTCACCAAAATACAAGTGTGTGCATGGTCTACGGGCCCACAGGTAACATCTGTGACACCATACAGAACCGTTATCCTTCTTACCCAACTGGATCTCATCTTGTGTCCAGACTGTTGACGCCTCTCTTTATAATCTTCTCCTTTCCTCCAATATTGTAATTACTCCCATCTATCATCATGACAGTCACATAACTTGGTACTTTTTTCTCTGTCACTGCCTGTATACACACATTGTTATTATCATAAGACATGGGACCTGGTGATTAATTTTTAGTTTGGGAAGACAAGCAAATACTGTACATATCATGTTCTACTAAAAAAACCTCTTAAGTGCGTAATGATCCACACGGTGGGAGGGTAGTCCTGGGGGTATCCTATCATTCTCTCTCAGCTACTACGTCTGGCGCCAGCGAGACAAAAAAACATCTCATTATTAGAACCACAGGAGGAGAGTCCAAAAACAGCAGGTTTTATCCTCAATTCTTAAGAAAATATTATTTCCATGCCAGGGGCTGAGGCGGAGAGGAAACCCCAGACATTTACCAGGCGAGATGAGAAGAAGAAGCCGGACAGAGGCTGAGAGAAGAGTGATGGGTTAAATCCTCAGCCTGACATCGCTGCCGCTGGGAACAAGGATGTTTTAACCATTTTTACTAATTTAATCGTAGTAAAGGGTCTTTGGAGAGCTCAGACATTAAGACTTCATAGAAGGGAAGGTATCCACCAGTGCTTCTAAGCCAAGCACACTTATATGCAGCCGTACCGCTCCTGAAACAGGATTCCTTCTTCTTTTGGCTTCGAATAGCTTCGTTTTTGAGAAAAACATATTTTACAATTATGCAAATGACCCTCAGGGGCTCATGTCTATGTCACATGAGCCCCTTTATGGCTTTGTTGCCTGCTAATTAGCATTCAGCATTTCCAGTCAGAGGGAGGAGACAGGCAGAAACGTGAATAAATAGCAGACGACGGAGCCAGAAGGGGTTTCTGTGAAGTAGACCTGGAGCCCCTGAGGTTCATTTGCATAGGTTTGGTAGGGGAGCTGTGGTGATAAAATAACAGAACACATACTTACCCCACTTCAACTCCTGATTCAGGTTATTCCGGCCTGCGTCTGGCTGTAAGTTTGGGTTGTTACTTCTGTTTTCCAGGGGACTTTACTTCTTCTGTTGTCCCCAGGAAGGAGGAGGCTGAAGTCGGTCCTGTGACCCTCCAGAAATTCCAGACCCGAAGTATCAGACAGATGCGGGAACTTAGACCTCGAGCGGGTAAGTATGTGTGACTTAACTGATTATTATGACTGTTGGCCCCCTATATACATAAAATGGGGACCTATGTTTGGTCTATATGAATGAAGAACTGGTGCTTATGCAAGGTCACTATCTAATCACATTTATGGAACAATCAGGACATCTATCTCATGCTGTCCCATGATAGGGTAAGGCACCGTTCACTTGACGGTTTTCGCAATGATTCTTATATTGGTAAAATCTGTTTCAAAATGTCTCAATGAATGAATGAAGCTGCAGACATCCGCATGGTGTACGGTAAAAGAATCAGCCCTGCTCAAGCGTTGGAGTTTTTATATTTTCAAGGAGGACATTCAGCTAGGACTATATTTTTAGTTTCTGGATTACTGTATTTTTACTATTTCTTGTAGTAATAATAGATTTTATACCTATATTTCGCTGATCGCTGCGTTCTGACCACTGCTCCAGCTTGTGTCAGGTACAGAAACTCCATTGAGACAGATTGCTGCCTTGTACTGATATCGAGCCCATAGGGGGTCAGGTAAATCGGCTGACAGCAGGCTGCCTCCATAAATTGTGCTAGACACCTCTGCCTCATAGGTGACACGGAGACCGCCAGACAGAACGTGTCAAAACAGCTGGCGGAGACATTCCAGTTGTCACTGATAAATCCTCCTCCCAGGACCTTTCTGTGACTAGGAGGATGGTAAAGATGAACACATTTATGTAAAAAAAAAATCATAAAAATAAAATAAATTAAATACACAACAAACATAAATGTGGTTTCTTTTAAAGCGCCCGTACATAAGGTACAGCTACATAGACAGGTACAAAAGGGTTCATGACTTTACAACCACCCGTGGTTATTATGTGACAGGACACATGGTTCATCGGCCACTAGCGCTCACAACCCTCCAGCCACCAAAATTCATGATCTGCCCTCCCTAGGGCTCCCAGTCCATCAATCACAGGGTCATTAGTCAACAGGTTTCATGGCCCTCCAGAAATCAGGGATCACAACCCTTCACCCATCAAGATTCATGATCCACCAGGGTTCATGACCTTGCAAACACCAGGACGCAAGATCTGCCTGTCACAAGGAATCATGACACTCTAGCCACCAGAGCTCATGATCCACCAGCTTCCAGGGCTCATGGTATTTCTGTCGCCAAGGCTCATGATGCACCATCTACCAGGGCTCATGAATCTGCATGACCCTCCAACCACCAAGATTCATAAATCACCAGCCAACAGGGGTCATGACCACCCAATTCCCAGATCTGCTAGTTAGTAGGTCTCATGATCCTCCAGGAGTCGGGGATCACGACCCTGCAGTCACCAAGATTCATGATTGACCAGCCTCCAGGGCTCATGGTATTTCTGCCACCAGGGCTCGTGATCCACCATCTACCAGGACTCATAACTTGCTAGGGACACTAGGGTTCATGGTATTCTAGCTACCAGGGGTCATGGTCCTTCAGCCACCAGGGCTCGTGGACCTTTAGCTACCAGGAGGCATGGTCATTCAGACACCATGGCTTATGGTCATCTAGCTACCAGGAGTCATGGTCCTTCAGCCACAAGGGCTCATGGTCCTCTAGCTACCAGGAGTCAAGGTCCTTCAACCACCAGGGCTTATGGTCCTCTAGCTACTAGGAATCATTGTCCTTCAGCGACCAAAACTCATGCTTCTCTAGCTACCAGAAGTCATGGTCCTTCAGCCACCAGGACTCATGGTCTTCTAGCTACCAGGAGTCATGGTCCTTCAGCCACCAGGGCTCATAGTTCACTAGCTACCAGGAGTCATGGTCCTTCAGCCACCAGGAGTCATGGTCCTTCAGCTACCAGGACTTATGGCCCTTAAGCTATCAGGAGTCATGGCCCTTCAGCCACCAGGGCTCATGGTCCTCTAGCTACCAGGAATCATTGTCCTTCAGCAACCAAAACTCATGCTTCTCTAGCTACCAGAAGTCATGGCCCTTCAGCCACCACGGCTCATAGTTCTCTAGCTATCAGGAGTCATGGTCCTTCAGCCACCAGGGCTCTTGGTCCTCTAGCTACCAGGAGTCATGGTCCTTCATCCACCAGGAGTCATGGTCTTTCAGCCACCAGGGCTCTTGGTCCTCTAGCTACCAGGAGTCATGGTCCTTAAGCTACCAGGAGTCATGGTCTTTCAGCCACCAGGGCTCATGGTCCTCTAGCTACCAGGACCCACGACCGCTCATCTGCCTCCATTAACTCCTTGATTGCCCAAACAAGGCCAAATTACTAAATGTAATGTCCCGCTCTGGAGCTGATGTCTTGGTGGCTCCTGAGATCGCCTGGTGGCGGAATACAATTGTGGAGGAACGTGAGAGAAGAGTGGAGGTTTCCCTCCGGAGGGCATTAGAGCTGCACGGGATCTGACCGTTACTATAGTAACCGGAGACGCGGCCTAGTGACCGGCCCGGAACCTGCGCTTTTTGATCAATGACGTAAAGAAGAGAAACCCGGGATCAGGAGGATGAGCCCGGAGCGCCTGTCACAGCCTGGCCCCGACTATCTGGGTGAGGAGAGCCCTGTGTGTATACAATTTCTTACTGCTCTGTCATACAGGACAATAGTGTGCAACCTGGAAATAATTCCGGGCTAGGGTTCCATGTAAATGAAGGGACCGCAGTGTATGATATTATATGCTGATGTTAATATGGTGCATTCTCCTACATTAAAGGCACAGATATTCCTGCCTCACTGTGAACCAGTAAATGATATTGGCACAGACAGTACTCATTCCCTGTCTCTCTATGTATATGAGGTTTGTGCAGAATTGTCTCTCTGTCTCTACTAGTAAAGATGTAGCCAGAGGTAGTACTGTCTACCTGTCTCTACCAGTAAATCATGTAGGTAGATGTAGTACTGCCTCCTTGTCTCTACTGGTAAATCATGTAGGTAGAGATACTACTGTCTCCCTGTCTCTACTGGTAAATCATGTAGGTAGATGTAGTACTGCCTCCTTGTCTCTACTGGTAAATCATGTAGTAGATACTTCGTCTCCCTGTCCTCTCCACTGGATAATCATGTAGGTAGATGTAGTACGCCCTCCTTGTCTCTACTGGGTAAATCATGTAGGTAGCGTATACTACTGTCTCCCTGTCTACTGGGTAAATCATGTAGTAGATGTGAGTACTGACCTCCTTGTCCCGCACTGGTAAATCATGTTTGGTAGAGATAACTAACTGGCCCCTGTCTCGCTACTGGTAATCATTTAGTAGAGATACTAACTGTCTCCCCTGTCTATACTGGTAACTTTCATGTAGTAGATGTAGTACTGCCGTCTTGTGTCTACTGGTAAATCTGGTAGGTTAGAGTAGTAGCCTCCCTGTCTCTACTTGGTAAATCTGTAGGTAGAGGACTCTACTGTCTCCCTGTCTCTACTGGTAAATCATGTCGGTAGAGATACTACTGTCTCCTGTCTCTACTAGTAAATCATGTAGGTAGATGTAGTAATCGCCTTCCTATCTTTACTGGTAACATAATGATGTCACATAGTACTTACTCACTCCTTGCTTTACTTTTACGGGCAATGCTGTAGGTAGAGGAGTAGGTAGTGGACAATGATGATGAGGTATATTATTTGCTATCCCTATATTTCCATGTTAATGTATTAGATACAGAAGTACTGCTTGCTGTGTTCTCCCTCTAAATCATGTGGGTAATTTGAAAGTGCTAATCTGAAATGAAATGCCTCAGTTGTCTCAAATCTTTTTTCCTGTAAGTTGTAGCTAAAGCTATACCGCTCCCTCGTCCTTCCTTTAAAAGGGTACAGTTACTGATACAACCCCTCCTTGTCTCTTCCTGTAAAGAGCCAGCTACAGATTGTACTGGTTCCTTGTCGTCGCTGCCTGTCTATGTGTAGCTACTTACAGATTGTACTGGTTCTTGTTGCCTCTGCCTTGTAGCATGATGGTAAGCTACAGATAGTCCTGGTTCCTTGTCTTTGACGTCTAAAATGTACGATCAGATTGTACTGGTTCCTGGTGCTCTGCCTCCTCTGATGTAGCACGAATAGTACTGGTTCCTTTCCTTCCTTTGCATTGCCTGTCTATGATGTAGCTACAGTGTACTATACTTGTCTCTGCCTGTCTATGATGTAGCTAAAGATGTACTAGTACATTGTCCCTCTCATTTCTATGATGGGCTTAGAATTGTACTGTGTTCCTGTCTCGTGTCTATGTGGCGAGATAAACAGTCTTGCTCTGCCCAGATGTAGCTACAGATAATACTAGTTACTTGTCTCTGCCTGTCCAAGATGTACACAGATAAGACTAGTATTGTCCCTGCTGTCCAAGATGTATCTACGATAAGATAGTTACTTTCTCTGCCTGTCTATATGAGCTAAAGATTGTCTGGGTCTCTTGCTCTTCCTCTCGGCCTCTCTATGATGTAGCTAACAGATAAGTACTGGTTCCTTGTCTTTTGACTGTCTAAAATGTAGCGAACAGATTGTACTGGTTCCCTTGTCTCTGCCTCTCTATGATGTGCTACAGATCGTACTGGGTTCCTTGTCTTTGACTGTCTAAATGTACTCGATTGTACTGGTTCCTGTCTCTCTGACTCTCTGCCTCTCTAGATGTGCTACAGTAGTACTGGTCCTTCCTCTGCCTGTCTATGATGTAGCTACAGATAGTACTAGTTACTTGTCTCTGCCTGTCCTATGATGTAGCTTAAGAGTGTACTAGTTACTTTACTTGTCTCTGCATGTCTATTATGTACTTAAGAATGTTGCTGGTTCCTTGTCTCTAGCTTTCTATGAGGTAGCTACCTATAATCAAGTTTACTTGTCGCTGCCTCTGCCTGTCCAAGATTTAGCTACAGATAGTACTAGTTACTACTTGTCTCTGCCTGTCCTATAGGTCGCTAAAGAGTGTACTGGTTCTTCCTTGGTCTCTGCCTCTCTAGGATGTAGCGCAGATGTACTGGTTCCTTGTCTGTTGACTGTCTAAAATGGTACTACGGATGTACTGTGCCTCCGTCCTTGTCTCCTGCCTCTCTATGATGGTAGCTACAGATAGTACTGGTTCCTTGTTCTTTGACTGTCAAATGTAGCTACAGATTGTAACGGGTTCCACTTGTCTCCTCTGCCTCTCTATGATTCCTACAAGATATACTCTGGTTCCTTGTCTCTGCCTCTCTATGATGTGCTACAGATAGTACTGGTTCCTTGCCGCGTCCTGTCTATGATGTAGCTACAGATAGTACTCGTTACTGTCTCTTCTCCTGCCTGTCTATGATGTAGCTAAAGATTGTACTAGTTACACGTGTCTCTGCCTCTCTATGATTTAGCTTAAGGATTGTACTGGTTCCTTGTCCTGTCTCTTGCCTCTCTATGATGTAGCTACAGATAGACACTGGTTCCCCTGTCCTGGCTGTCTATGATTAGCTACAGATGTACTAGTACCTTGGTCTGCTCTGCCTGTCTAGATGTAGCTAAGAGTGTACGAGTTACTGTCTCCCTCGTCTCTCATGTCCTATGAGTTAGCGTAAGGATTGTACTGGTTTCCTTTTCTCTTGCCTCTCTATTATGTAGCTACAGATATAACTGGTTCCATTGTCTCTGGCTGTCTAGATTAGCACAATAATACTAGTTACTTGTCTCTCCTGTCTATGAGGGAGCTCAAGATTGTTCTAAGTTACTTTTCTTGCAATGTCTATGAGGTTGCCTTTAAGGATTGTACTGGTTCCTCTTGTCTCTGGCTGTCGTATGATGTGCGTAAGGTTTGTAACTGGTTCCTTGTCTCTGGCTGTCATGATGTATCCCTAAGATAATACCTGGCTATTGTCTCGCCTGGGTCTGGTTTAGCTACAGATTGTACTTGGCCCATGGTCTCTTCCTGTCTATGGGATGTATGCTACTAACCGATAGTACGGCCCCTGGTCCTCTTTACTGTCCTATGATGTCGCTACCGATATACTGGCCCCCGGGTCCTCTCTCTTACTGTCTATATGTAGCTACAGATAGTACTGGCCCCTGGTCTCTGTACTGGTCTACTATGATGTAGCTACCGATAGTACTGGGCCCCTGGTCACTTACTGGTATATGATGTAGCTACATATTGTACTGTCCCCTGGTCTCTTTCTTCCTGTCTATGATTAGCTACCCGATATACTGGCCCCTGGTCTCTACGGTCATGATTGTAGCTACGATAGTACGGACTTCTTGTAAATAATATATTAACGGTCCTCTCCCTTTTTTTCCATACATTCAACACTGTATTTCTACTTTGTTTTTCATTAAGAACTATACTTGTTTTACTTATGGCAAGACGGTACGCGTTTGTCTTTAAGAATAATCACTCCCAACCAACCACCCAGGAAACCACCGCCTCCGGTTCTGAGACTATTATCGTAATAGCAGCTCTAATCTATTATTATGTGGAGTTGGTGTGAAATCCATTTAGGCGTGCAGAGAACATTAGTAAGATGTATACCCTGCGCAATACAACAACTGTATCCCACCCCCCCAGAGAGTTCCGGCAGTGGTGGATAAGTAGACAAACCGACCTCCCACACTTACATACTGGATATGTATAATATATACATTGTGTGTATGAATGGATGGGAAGTGTAGAAACTAGATTGTCCCTGGATTTCTCGAAAGGGGGAAGAGGAAAAGAGGGAACAAGATTTCCTCACACATCCATAACATTGAAATATAAGTCCCAGGAATGCCTGATATTTGTACTTTTGCTTTATTTGTACAGAGACAGGAGACTGACACATCTAGGCAGAGTCTTGGGTGTGGTCCTACCACTGCTGTGCTCCTGTTTGCTGTTCTCTTACTCTCAGACTGAACTTATGAGTCTGAGCACTGGTGGTGTATCCTCACACTGCTGGTTCTCTTTGCTCTCAGCATTGAACTACGGAGCTGGAGCACTGGTGGTGTATCCTCACACTGCTGTTCTCTTTGCTCCAGCATTGACTACTGAGTCGGGAGCACTGTTTGAGATTTCCTTACAACTGATGGTTGTTTTAAGAGCTCTCAGCACTAAACACGTGAGCCTAGAGCACGATGGGGTGGTCCGCACCTGCTGTGTCTCTTTAGTACTCAGCACTGAAACTAGTGAGCTGGAGTACTGGTGGCGTGTCTCACAACACGCTTGTGGCTCTCACCACTAAACTGTTAGCCTGGTGCCCTGGTTTTATGAAAATCGCACTGCTGTGCTCTCATCACTAACTAGTGAACCTGGTGCCAACGGTTATCGTCCCCTCACTGCTGGGTGCTCTCAGCACTAACTATGACTAGAGCATTGGGGGGCGTGTCCTCACACCTGTCTGGCTCTCAGCACAAACTATGAGCCTGTTGCACAGGGGGTTGTGTCCTCACACTGCTTTGCTCTCATCACTAAACAGTGAGCCTAGACATTGGGTGGCTATGTCCTCCACACTGCTGTGATGTTAGCTTTAGGAGGCCTGAACTAGTGAGCCTTGATTACTGGTGGTTGTATCCCCTAACATGCTGGGGGGGGCTGTGAGGGCATCCCCTGAAGCTACAATAAGGCCATTTTCATTCACTGTTGCTTTATTTGGTCCAATTTGGTCATATCTTTTCTTTAGCAGCACAATAATAGATAAGGTTTTGTTTTTAGGGACTCTGGGGTGATCCGGGGGGGCAGTGGAATCCACAATCATCGGATGTTGATAGCCCAGGATCCTCATGCAGATGTAGATTGTTTTTCCCTGATTATCTCGCTCATTATTTTGGGTTTTAAGCTCCACCAAAGTGAGTCATAGAGGAAGGGGGGGGGGGGGGGTCTAGCGAGGAACCTAATTCCTACAAACCCCGGCGTAGGACCCGCGTGGTGCAGATTTGTTCAGTAAATATTGTGATATAGATGGAAACTTGTGGACTGCCCGGGGTCTCCTCCTGGTGCAGTGCCGGATGCATTGTGTGAGTCGGGTGGGGGGTTATGGGCCGGTAGGCAACTGAAAAAATTGGGTCCCTGTGGTTCAAATTAAGGACAAAAGAAGAGAAATCTAATGCAGAAATGATGTAATAGACACCGATGTGTCCCACACATTCATGCACAAAAGGTAGATGAACCGCATTTGGAAATGTTAAAGGAACCCTACCACCACGGATCTACCTATTAAGGGTAGATCGGGTGTAAGTGTCTCTATTGTATGGAGTAAGCCCACGTCCACTGTAATCTTTTTAATACTTTATTGCCCTAATATGGCCAATTTTGTAAGAGGCTACTGGGGCGTGGAGTTAGCTGGAGCTGAGGCTACACGAAGCGGCTACTCCACACCCCGTAGCCTCTTTGATCCTCCTACCCCGGCATATCTTCGGTCGTCGGCATGCCAGAGAGTCCGAATCCTCCAATCCTGCGCTTGTCAGTACGCAGGCCACTGGTCTGCACGTCCCTGCTCAGAAGCTTGGGCTACTGCGCCTGCGCAAACTCTGGCTCTCAGACAAGGGCGCACGCTCCTCGTAGCTGCGGCCCGAATATATACTTAGGCCGCGTCGTGTAGCCTCAGCGCCGGCTTACACTCCACATCCCAGTACCTCTTGAGAAGATTTCATATTAGGGCATTAAAAGTTTAAAAAGATACAGGGACTGATGTTATCTCACAATAGAGGAATCTACCCACCCTCCTACCTTAATAGGTAGATTCTTGGTGGTAGTTCCTTTAAAAATGTCGATTTGTTAGTACTTCAATGCCACATATGGGGGCTCATTACTACACAACTCACCTACCTCCTCCTTAACCCCCCGGTTTTCTCCCGGCGCATTCTTTCTCCTTCTCTCTCCGGCGAGGATTCGGGTTCTGCCATGGATTCATAAGGTCTGTGCCCGATATCCACCAGGTGTCGTGCTGCTGCCCGAGGTCCGCCGGAGTTCATGTTCACCTCCCTTTTTTCTTCCTCGGTGCTGTAAGTGCTTGAATCTTGCAGATTCTTCCGATTTCTGTCGGCGTGAAATCCGGCGCCCGATGTGCCAAAATCCGAGTGCGTGCGCCAAAATCTCGGCGGAATCAGCACAAACGAAAACTTCGGGAAACATGACGAAATTGCGGCCACTGAGCCCTTATTAAATAAGCCCATGGATTACTGAGAGTGACGGCTCATGACTAAACTAAATGGAACAAAGAAACAATGCAGGCCTAAAACAACCCAGTCCATTCCCATCCCACTCCAGTGCTGAGACTAAGAGACACAGCAGTGTGAGAATAACCCCATCAGTATTCCATGTTCCATTCCCCATTCCAGCCCCTGCCTCCCGTCCAATCATTCCACTTCCCCATCCCGGCCATTCCAATTTCCATCCATTCCCACTTCGCGCGTCCCTTCCAGTCCACTCTCGCGTCCCATCAGTTCCGTCCACTCCGCGCTTCCATTCCAGTCCACCTATCTCCACTCTCTCGTCCCTATTCATCCCCACGTCGGCGCGTCTCATTCAGTCCCCTCGTCGCGTCCTTCCAGTCACCGCGCGTCCATCCCGTCCACTCGCACCCACCCTCTCCACTCGCGCGTCCATTCCAGTCCACTCGCGCGTCCATTTCCCGTCCACTCGCGCGTCCATTCCAGTCCACTCGCTCTTCCATTCCCGTCCACTTCTCGCTCAGTCCATTCCCTCCACTCGCGTGTGCGTCCATTCCAGCCCACTCTCATACATTCCATATCCAGCCCATCCAGTTCTGAGACTAAGAGCAACAGCAGTGTGAGCTACCCCATCATATTCCAGGCCATTCCAGCCCACGCGCGCGTTTTCCAATTCCGTCCACTCCCATCCATTCAGCCCACTCTCTCGGTCCAATGCATCACCCACTCGCGGCGTCCAATTCAGCCCCACTCGCGCGTACTCATTCAATTAGTCAGCACGCGCCACTCGCGCTTCCAATTAGTCCACTTCACTCGCTCGCTCGCGTACCAATTCAGTTTCCACTCGCGCGTCCAATTCATCCACTCGCCGGCTCAATTCAGTCCACTTTCTAGTCCACCGCGCGTTCCATTCCAGTCCACTCGTCGCGTCCATTCCAGTTCCCCTCCTCGCGCGTCCATTCCCAGTCCACTCGCGCTTTCCATTCCATTCCATCCCACTCGCGAGCTTTCGCATTGCCAAGTCCCCTTCTCCGCTTGGTCCCTTCCTTTCCGCCTCGCTCGTTGTGCCCTTCCAGTCCCCTCTCTGCGTCCATTCCCTTCCACGCGCTCGCGCTTCCCATTCCCTTCCCTCGCTCTTCCTGGTCCATTCCCACTCTCGCGTCTCTCGCAGTACCCTGTTCCAGTCCACTCCTCTCAGCGCGATCCCTTCTTCACTCTCCTCTTTCCATTCCAGTCCAACTCGCGCGTCACCATTCCCGTCCACGCGCGCGTCCCCTTCCAGTCCTCCACTCGCGCGTTCCATTCAGGCCACACTCGCTCGTCCATATTCCAGTCCACTTCCACTCGCTCTCTCGTCCATCCAGTGCCAGTCGCGCTTCCATCCCCAGGTCCACTCTCGCGCGTCCATTTCCAGTCCACTCCGCGGCGTCCCTCCGTCCACTCCGCGCAGTCCATCCTCCAGTCCATACTTTCGCACGGGCGTCCAGTTGTATCCCTTCGCCCTCCCCGCGCTTCCCTTCCGCGTCCCACATTGGATCTTCTCGTCCAATAGTCCAAGTCCCTCTCTCCCCGTCTCGCTTACCCTGATGTCGAAAAGAAGAAAAAAGAACAGTCTCGCTCGCATCTACCACCTTCCCTTGCCGCCTCTCAGCTTCCACATCCCGTCCCACTCTCTCTATCCCTGTCCAAAGTCCCTACTCTCTCTTACCCTTCTTTCCTTCCACTTCGGCGCGTCCATTCAAGTCCACACCTCCCACGCTCCCGCGTCCATTCCATCCACGCGCTCGTCCATATCCAGTCTCCCTCTCTCGGTATCCATTCCCAGTCCACTTTCTCGCTGCCATTCCCAGTCCACTCGTCAGCTCTTGCCATTCCCTTCCCCCGCGCCGACCATGTGTTCCCTTCCCCATCAGCAGCGGCCCTTCCCATCCACCCGTCGCTACCCATTCCCTTCGTCCCTCTCGCACGCGTCTTCTCGCGTCCATTCATTCCACTCTCTCTCCATTCCTCCATTCCACCTCGGCGTCCATTCCAGTCCACCACCTCGCTCGTCCCCTTCCCTTCCCTTCCCCCCTCGCGTCCTTCTTCCAGTCCACTGCTGCGCCATTCCGTCCACGCCACTCGCGCGCTTCCTTACCAGTCACTTCGCACTCGCCCGCGTATCCATCAGTCCACTCCACTCGCAGCGTCCAATTCTCCGTCCACTCGCTCGTACGCATTCCAGTCCACGCGTCTCTTCCCTGTCCAGTCCACTTCGCTCGTCATTCCAGTCCACTCCCACTCGCGTCCATATATCCCATTCCCCCTCGCTAGGCTTACCCTTTCGCATCCCTCCTCTCATCTTCCATTCCCGTCCAGCCTCGAGTTCGTCCAATGGTCCAACAGACAATGACAAGCGCATGTAACCACCAGCAGGTTTTTTTATAGGGGACTACACAAGGGACATCTGTTTGTTTGTGGTGACTCCATTCTCAATGATTCTTAACAACATCACAAGGGAGAAGATAACCCGATGTTTGCTTTCCCCCCCCCCCAGACGGAAGAAACAACAGCCCCCCCCACCAAACCCCCCCCCCCCCCCCAAAAAAACCCAAGCCCCAACCACAAAAAAACCCAACACCCCCCCCTTCTGACACCAAAATAACCAGATATCCTTTGATTCGTGACTGCAAGTGAGAAAAATAGATGGTCCCGCATGTACAGCTCATCTGGCACTTCTCTGGTGTTTCCGAGGACTACAACAGACACTGTTCTTAAGGAGCCCCACAATCATGAAGTTATATTCAGAATATCAGTCCATGGATACTTGGAACGGTCCATAATTTCCTTTGATTCTTAAACTGCATTTTGCAAAGAGTGGTGTCCATCTCTCAGCTCTCCTCTCTATTAACGTCTATGGGAGGTTCTGAGGAAAACAGGGATTCCTTACTCTGTTCACTGATCACTGTTATGTTATGGGTCCCGTCCAACGAACTGTGAAAATAAACCTGAAATGTCTTTTGACTCCTCAAACTGCCATGAGAAAAGAGGTTCGCACATATCTGCATCTCTCTATAGTCCATTTTCTATGGGGACCACAAAGATGCCTTATTTCTAAGGGGAACCCTACCCATATCAAAGGTTATAAATAATACCCCCACCCCTGATTACAGGAAAATAACTGGAACGCTAGTGATTCTCGACTGCAGTTATTTGGAGAGGTGCCAGCGGGGGGCATGGCGCAGCGCTCCTCTATTCACTATTCACTTCATTTTCTAAAGGACCATACTGGAAGGAGGAAGGAGGGCGCGTTCTCAAGGGAGGCCCCCGGATAAGCAAGTTTATATAACCCTATCCACTATTACTCTGACTAGCAACTGGTCCTCAACCAACAGCGAGCATGGAGGTGCCCCTGCGCTGGCCACAGCTCTCTTGTAAGTTGTAAGGAAAACCAAGGAAACTTTACAACTAATCTCAGTCATATCCCTTCCACAGATTTCTTGTAATACCCGAAATAAAATTTCGTTCATCTTTGTATGCAGTTTAGAGGTGGTAATGTACCCGCAGCTCTCTATTTTTCACGGCTGTGGGAGTAAGAGATTTCACTGTGGCGGAGGGATGGGGCTCTCTCCTTCTTTAGTAATTCGGCATACCCCGTTTAAGCATACACATAGTGATCAAAGCAGGAGGGATAGCTTATGTATTGTTCCCTTTGTTCCATCATAGACCTGGGTGTCAGTGGGTCTGCGGAGCAAGAGCCTGTCTCTAAGTCCTATCTTCATATTTTTCCCGCTTGGCTGGGGTTCCAGCCGGTTCGTAACCGAACTCCCCAGTAAGCAGACACGTATCGCTTTCTGTTTGCTGTGGCTCGGGTTCTTATTTGATAGTGGCGATCCCCCCACAGATATATGTGGAGAGAATCGGATAGGAGCCCCGTTGACTCTTCCTGTGAGTGGTTAACCCCCTCTAATCATATTCCAACTAATCATCACAGCGCAGCTCATCATTTCCCGTATCCTGCGCTGTATATACCCGGTAGATCATTTTTTTTAATCACTTTGCGGTTCACCGTTTCCTTCCTCTCCTGATTTTTCGGGAGTGTGAGATTGAACAGCAGGAGGGATGGATTTGCCTTTGAGCTGATGAGCTCAGCGCCTCCATAATGTTTAGACTGAACAAATTGTTGGTAGCTGGGGCCTGGAAAGAATATACATATCTCTTCTGCGAGTCTGCGGGCCCCCGAGGCCCCTGCGAATACCATTAATGATTCACTGCGACAAGGGCACATCGCCCAGCATTGTGTGTACTGTCTTTAAACGGACCTTTACATCGCGCCGAGATACCCTGGGTTTTTGATTTCATATATGTTTCCTAGAGCGATGTCATTCAGGATCTGGGGAAAAGTTTTTTCCCACTCATTTTATACGTAGAAAGCAGGAAAACTACTACTTACTACTTGGCACCCCTATATAAAGATCAGGGGTCGTGTCCCCTCCTTTTCCTATTCGCCCCGCCAAGTGGCAACATTTGTATAGGTATGTATAGGGCTCAGAACAATGGCTATTTCAAAGGTATATTAATTATTCTGGCCAGAGACAAAAAGCCCCCTTTTTATCCACAGGTTGTTGTAGGATACATTTGAGTCCTACTAAAATGCAAGACTTACACACCCATGAATCGGTGAGATGAGACCCCAGTAATGTTTTTTCTTTCTACTGGTCCACATATGGGCTCATAAAAATAACGCGCGCTAGCGTCAACAGTGGGCGGATTTTTGGGCGATCTCATATGCGTTTTCCTTTCAGAGAACGCAAGCGATCGGGGTAAATCGCCGCATGCGTTTCCTCCCCGGAAACGCAATGCGAGCGGGTCCTGCCCTATGCCCCCGCCCAGTGCGCTAGCGTCGCGTTTGACGCGCACTAAGCCGCCAGAACGTGTGAACTTGCCCTCTTAGTGTTTGGAGGAACCGGAGGATCAGAGGAAACCCATGCAACACGGAAGAGATACAAACTCTTTGCGATGATGACTTTTATGGGACTTGAACCCCCAAAGCCCCCTGCAAGGCTTATTGCAACCACTCACCACCATGCTCCCACAACAACTACTGAGCAGTAACTTACCCTCCCAATAACCCGTTTCCGCGATTTAATGTCCGTTGTCATTACTTGGCAGGGAGCCACCACGCCCGTTCATTGTGTGCCGAGAGGGCCAAACTCAACTATGGACAAAATAATGGCAAAGGAGGGACTTTTCCATCCAGACTAAAACTTCCTACAAAATCCAGGAGAGGCTGCTATTCTCCGATTTAAGGGGGTGGTCCCGTGTCGGTATTGAAGGACAACTCCTCATAGGTTGCGGATCTTGGAAATGTAAAGACAAATCGTGCAGGCCCCCTTCTGAGTCTAGTGGTGGTCGATGGGGACTTCCTTTGTGGGTATTTAATGACATATCAATAAGTGAGGTGGCACATTAGGGTTATAGGACTGACTTCAATTCAAGCATGTTTGTGCCGAAAAAAAAAAACGAGACAGAACTGTTTGCTACTTTCTGCTCACCGCTGACGTTCAGGGAAGAGCGAGCAGTAACCAACCCCCACCAACACCACCCCCCTCCATTCAAGAAAAGCGAGCAGACTCGAGATTAGGGCAGTCCTGGAAGTGTGACCCTCAACCTTTCGTTATTTCTTCTATTCATTACCCCTGATGTGGAGAACTTATGAAGCCCTTTGGACCTTTCGGAAGCCTCCAGACCCATCCATAAGTTCTAACCTCCCTATATTTTGGCCCCTGTTTTCTTCTGTCGAAACTTCTTTACAAATTTCTTAAAGTCTTTGGGTAGGGTTCATCCTTGGGAAGGAACTAGTTTACAGGCAGATCATAAGTCAGTTTGCATACTTTCCAGGGTTCACTTCTTTTCTTTTCAGTCCGATGTGTAACGTGAGCTCGTCAGTTCCCCCCATCAGATTCGTTGCGGGATGAGAGTTATGAAGCGCGGAGCCTTGTTGCTGTGTGCGCCGTTTGCTACCTGCGGGATTTATTATTTTAGACAT
The DNA here is from genome assembly GCA_019512145.1 of Engystomops pustulosus. Classification (NCBI taxonomy): domain Eukaryota; kingdom Metazoa; phylum Chordata; class Amphibia; order Anura; family Leptodactylidae; genus Engystomops; species Engystomops pustulosus. The sequence continues at coordinate 155,641,522 of CM033647.1, read as the reverse complement.
ATTATGGTGAATTCTTAACTTGAGGAACGCGCTTGCAGATCGTTACCACGTTCTTTTCTTTGATGAGGCCAGGTAAAGAGGTTTCTGAGGTTTCTCCCTTTGTGCGTGTGGTTTGGATCGGATTGCTACTTGGGATCTTTCCCAGATTTGGGTGCTTGGGATCATGAGCGTAGGGACAGTACAGTCCTTTTTATGGAGACCATTTGGTAAAGCCATCAATAAATCGGGGTATAATAAGTCCTTTCCGGCAATTGAAGTTGCTATAAGACCATGGGGTCATGATCCTCCCAATAGCTAAAAGCTAACCGTAAGTGGAAGTTTTCATGTATGAATATCATTGGTAGATATGAGCGGACTCGATGGTTTGGGTTTGGTGTTCGTTCGGGGCTGTCCCCCTTGTCAATCATAGTCATGTCTATTGCTAGTGGCGTCAATTTGCCAGATTGGACTTTCGGCAATATGTCCCGGTTCAGGTGACCAACCCAAACCTACCATCGGGTCCACTTAAATCTCTATTAGTTAGGTCTCTGGCAATCGTGAATGTTCCCAACACTTAGCACCCTCATGAGCAAGCAACTATCCTAAGGGAGCATTCACACGTCACGTTTACATTGCATTAACAATGTGTTTACATTTCCGCTAACGTTTGTTTACTAGCACCAAGTTCACATAAATGTAACACAATGGAGGCACATTTAGTTGCCCGTCCCTGGCGCGATCCCCTATGTGCGTTGTCCGACCAGATGAACTCTGTCGCGATTCACTAAGATCGTGCGCGCCGATATCCTGCCATGTGTCGCTTTCGCTTCCCCGCTCAGGTCCCCACCGGGTTTTCAACCCTTCTTCTTTCCTTCCTGTGCATGTAAGTGCTGATCTAGCGGGCACCAAAAAAAATTTGACTTAAATCCCGCGCTCAATCCAATCACGCGGATAATCCAAACGGCACCGGTGCAAACCATGGTGCGAGCGCGCGCGAAACATCCCCATTAAATACCTATTAAATGTCGCAAAATCTGAAACTGGATAACCTGTTTAAAAGTGCCATTGGCAGACCCTAGTAATAAGCCCCAATGAGTACATTCTGTTAGCAATATCGGTTAACATTATTGTTTACATGAATAAACCCATTGACAAGGCAAACGTTTGAACCCACCTTTAAAAGGAAAGGCGTATTCCATGAAAATTGGCTAATACACACATTGGGATATATAGTCAATTCAGATTGACCCCCCCTCAAACAATAAAAAAACCACGACCCGGTAGAGAAGAACGTCACGCCATCTTCTTCCTTTTTTCTTTCTGTCTTCTAGGTTTATTATTTCCTATTTCTCATGAAACTTAGAATTGTAAACGCAGCTGTTCTGCATTGTTGTATATCCAGCACACTCGCTAATTATGTAGGGGGGTCTTTGCCGAAACTCCCGGGGGTTTCCGCCTTGATCGCTATATGTCACATTTGCCTGGAATCCCAAAATAGCTCCAGTCCAGATGGAAGCTATCCAATATTGTAATTAAGATCATGTTAATTTTTTAGGTTTACTTTTGTTACCAGTGATTTACAACATATCGCCATTCAATAATGAATTTAATTTTATCATGAAATATCGTGGGCGGAACCACTCCAGTGTATCACATCCATATTTTGGATCTGGACAAACCCCCCTTAAGTATTTTGGGACGTGTTCTAGATGTTTTTCACAGGCTAGCTCATGTCTCAGGTATTGTGTGCCCCGAACCCCTCTGTGTATTATCTGGCTTCATTTTTGAGTGGCTTGAGCCCTAAGTTAAAGTGTTGACCATTATTACGAAACTACCCCAGGATAATAACAATACCCTAGTAGGGTCATCCATATAGTACTTTCCCAGGTAGTTTTGTGTAGCTGCTAGGACCAGTGGGGGTTAACCGTGACCATCTGGCTTGGAGGGCCAGCTAAAAGGTTGGGAAGGGCCTGCAAGGACATCCGTAACACCGACCCGCCCCCCCCCTCCCCCCCCCCCCGGGCCCCCCGTCCGCTGCTATTGATTGTTTAAGACTGCAAGGATACGGATGTAATGAATACCCACCAGTCTCCCGCGCTTTACACAAACCGACCCACCTGGGTAAGTACTTATGGATACCCTATAAGGGTTCTGAACTTACTACTCCGTAAAGCTTGTGTTGGGCGCGGTGACCATTTTGGGTCATGTGACCACTGGCAGTGGTTGGGGACCTTGTGCATGTCCTTGTCCTGCTGCTTTCAAGGATGGAGGAAGTGATTATGATCTGCAACGGTCTCCTCCATCCCCCCTGGAAGGCAGCATGACATGGATTTCGCGTGACTCGCCGTCCGGGTCCATTACAACAAACACAAACTTTATACCAGGGTAATTACTATATGGGTGACCCATTAGGGTCTCATCCTTAGCCCGGTGAAGTTTGTGTAAAGCACTGAGAATGTGGGTCACGTTTCCGGCAGACGGCGAACTGGAGATCTCATGCAGTCCTGTGTCCTCTGGCTTTTGGTGATGGAGTGGCGTGCAGGTCATACCAACCACTTCCCCCTCCCATATCAGTGGTTGGATAGGGGTGCCTAGGATATCCGCGCACCCCTCCAGCTACCCGCTATGAAGTGGTTATGATGCACGCCCCTCCATCGCCCATAAGGCAGCAGAACCGGGAAGTCAAAGGACCCCGCCAGGCCTGGTGGTTAGAATACCTTACCATGGTAGTACTATACTGGTGACCCTATTAGGAGCCTGTACTTACCTGGTAAAGTTTGGTAATAGTGGCCAACCCCTTTAATGAGTGAATTCCCCAGCAGGAACATCTTTCCCCACATTCCTATACCTCGTTTCCCCTCCACAAGCAGGACAAATCCGTTTCCACCAGTAGATGCATCCTCCTCCCTCCTCTCTCTCCCTCCAGTAAACTCTAAACCTCTTTCTGCTGCCCATCCTGCTCTTTGTTCTCCCACCATGAACATGTCGCAGGCGGCCCCTTCCCTCGAAGTTTTCCCTCTTTGAGCATAACCCCATTTGTCATCTTAAAGATCTTTATTATCATAACACGGCCAGTTTTTAGAGCCCAATCCCTGTCATCGTCGCGTGCAAATCTCTCCCATACAAAGTTTACTTGCGAGAACGTTACAGAAGAAAAAAAAAATCTCTGTTTGTGCCAAAAGTTTTTTTATTTTTATTTTTTGAATTTTCATTCTTGAAAGTCTTTTTAATATCTTTTCTTTTCTTCAAAAAAAGCCGTCCTCTTCTCCCCATCGCGGGCGCCTGTCCCCCGAGCTGTCCTATTGTACGGAGTGAGCTCTTGTTAACACCATTATCTGCAGGGAGATTAACAGGTAATTGTGATAAAGCACAATACTCGTTTCCTCTGCATCACATTGAGGAGGCTCCGGGCCGCCCCAGGGCGAATCCTATCACAGATGTACTTTAGTGGCAGAAGAGAGCCTGAGTTTTGCTTCTCTCGTTCTCCGCTTTGTGTTCTCTCTGATCTTAAAGCTCACACCTGGGGCTTTGGGGTTTTAGAGTAAAACAAGGCAGGTACGTCAGGCGCGGGTGGGGGGGGCCGCCAGCTACATGACTGAAAGACGCTGCTATGTCAACATCCACGTGACCAATCTAGAAACAAGTAGCGAGGGACCCATACACCCTCCGGGGGTTTGGTTGTGCCCCGTCCTCCGTATGCTTTTTACATCTGATGTTATTTGAACTTTAAGGAAGACAAGAAAAAGAATACGACACATAAAGCGTCGGTTTCGGACATTTGAGAAGAAGCTCTGAGAAGGCCGCACGGGAACTAATCTTGTTACTCACATATACCAGTGAAGTACGACATGAAACAAAGTGGTTATCTGTCAGTACAGTTAAACGCTTGACTAAATAAGTCTAAGAAATTTTCAGTTGGGGTCCAGGCGGCTTACTCTTCTTAGAACGAAAGGGATCATCACGTTGAATCCATCTGTCCAATCCTTCCTGTCATCCAACTCTGCCAATCAGAGGACGGGAATAGTCCACTATAAAATATATGAATCCCCAACATGTTTACTGCTAAGGCTAGGTAAGATTTTGTTGGAATATGATAGACGTAGAGAAGCCAAGTTTCTTTGACATATAAGTTTTATAGGATTTGGAGTAAAAATCAAAAAAAAAAAAAAACTCTGCCCACACACGGTATTGGCAGTGAGTATCCTATTACTCTGCCACAGCACAGGGGTTGACGTGAAGTCATCCTATGATTACTCCGCCCACACATTGGGATTGAGAGTGAGAGTCCTGATTACTTACTTCACCCCTTACCACAGTGATTGACCTGGAGAGAGTCCTATATTACTTACTTTACTTACCTTCCGCCCACACACAGTGAGTGACAGTTAGAGTCCCTGATTATACTTACTTACTTTACTATTACTTTACTTTATACTTACTACGCCGCCACACGTTGGGATTGAGAGTGGAGTCCGATTACTTCAACTCCTTACACAGTGATTGACGTGGAGACCTGATTAACTTAACTTACTCCGCCCACACACAGTGATTTGATAGTGATAGTCCTGATTACTCCGCCCACACACAGGGATTGACAGTAATCGTCCTGAGTCCTGATACTCCACCCTTACCCAGTGATTGACAGACTAGTCCGATTACTACTCTGCTCTTGCCCACACACAGTGATTGACATTGAGAGTCTGATTACTTACTTTACTCCGCCCACACATTGTGATTGAATGAGAGTCCGATTAACTTCATCCTCACCTTACGCAGTATTGACAGTTAGGTCCTGATTATCTACTCTTCCGCCCACCTAGTGATTGAAAGTAAAGTCCGGATTACTACTACTCCACACTTAGACACCGTGATTGACAGGGAAGAGTCCTGATTGACTCTGCCCACACACAGTGATTGACAGGGATAGTCCTGATTACTCCTCCCACACACCAGTGATTTGACATGAGAGGTCTGATTACTTACTACTACTATACTACTCCGCTCCACACTTGTGATTTGAAGAGTGAGAGTCCTGATTACTTCATACTTCAACCTTACAATGTATTGACGTGGATCCTGATTACTCCGCCCACCAGTGATTGACAGTGAAGTCCTGATACACTTACGCCGCCCAACACACGTGAATTGAATCTATATCCTGATTACGCACCCTTACACAGTGAATTTGACAGTAATAGTCCTGATTACTCTGTCCCACACACAGTGAAATTGACAGATGAGAGTCTTGTTCCTTCTCCGCCACCATTGTGATTGAGATGAGGTCCTGATTACTTCACCCTTACAACAGTATTGACAGTGAGAGTCCTGATTACTATACCCGCCCACACATAGTGATGACAGTAGAGTCCTGATTACTCCACCCTTACCACAATAAACAGTGATGACTAGGGAGAGTCCTATTACTCTGCCCAACACAGTGATTGACAGGGAGAGTCCTTATTACTCCGCCCCCACACACGTGACTGACGTGAAAAGTCTGAATTACTCCCCCTTACACCAATGATTGACAAAGAGAGCCCTGATTGATCCGCCACACCCAGTGAGTGGCAGTGAGAGTCCTGATTACTCCACCTATAGGTTGTCTATGTCCCTGGCCCACATAAGTGGCACAGTACTTCCCCAGAATCCCATTTCCCCCCTGGGCACAACCCTATGTACTTTCCATAGTGAGTTGTTTGTTTCCTTTCCATCTGTCCTCATCATCTCCCTCCTTTTCATGGGCGGGCCACTATTATTTTCGCATTGGTTTGTCGCCTTTTTAATCGCGCCTTCTCCAGCGGGTCCCATTTCCTGTCTGCCAGCTCTGCACATGAAAACGCACCAATAGAATCAAATCGCTGGCGGGCGAAGACTTGTCACTTGTAAAGTCCAGGAGGACAACAGCCGCCAGCGCCATTTAAAAAGCTTTTTAGTTAGGGCGGAACGAAAAGGTCTCCCGGAGTTTGGAATTGTGAGGCGACGGAGCGTCTCGGTACTTGGGCAAGAAAAAAAACCCTCATTCTTGCCGAAGGCTGAAATAAAAGGAACTCCTAAAAGATCTACCCAGCAGGAGGGGGGTCTAGTAAGCCGGGCGCCGCCTCCTCCTCATACATGCCGGACACGGACAACGATGAGTCCTCCTGACGCTTTTTTGGTGCGGATGTAAGGGCCAGATTTAGTCTTTCCCAATCTCCATGGCCCCGGCTCCTTTCATTCATGCCGCTTGTAATCAGTTTCTTTGGGACACGGTGGTCCAATGATGTTTCTCTCTCTCCCTTAATTCTTCTAGGCGGCCATTGTTTTAATCGCATAACCCTTAGACCCTCTTGGGGCTGGTTCGAGAAGCAAATTTGGGAGAAGTATTCAAGAAGTTTCGGGAAGTGAATGAGGAATTCACAGATTCGGATAGGAGAAGATGGGAAATGTCTTAGTAATTGCGTTTTCAAATCTCCAAGGAAGATGTTTTAATGTCCTGATGCAAATTGAATGCTGCTGGGTCCATAATCCAATCTATTCGACAAACCCCCCTTCCGCCCAGCTATAAGGACAGGTCTTCTCATATCTTCCTGCTCTAAGACATTCTAGCGACTACCTCTAAATATGGCACTGTGTATAACACTCAGCTTCCTCCTGCTCTATCATGTGCTGCTGCTTTGACTCGGACATTGGGTCCTTTCTGTTTCCTCTGCTCTTAAAAACTGGCCTCAGAAAGGGCACTATGTCATCTTGCTCAGCTCCTCTTGCTCATAACATGCTGCCTGCAGATAGGACACTATGTATAATCGCCCACGCCTCCTGCTCTAGAAACAGGTGGCCTACAGATAGGACACTATTTACAATCTGTTTAGCTTCTCCTGCTTATATAACATACTGCCTGCAGATAGGACAAATGTATAATCTGGCTCAGCTCCTCCTGCTCTATAACATACTGTCTGCAGATAGGGACACGGTGTACAATTGCTCATCTCCTGCGTCTATAAAATACTGCCTGCAGATAGGACACTATGTTACAATCTGCTCAGCTCTGCGCTCTATAACATGCTGCCTGCAGATAGACACTATGTACAATCTGCTCAACTCCCCCCCTGCTCTATAACATGCGCCTGCAGATAGGACACAGTACAATCTTCTCAGCTCTGCTGCTCTATAAACATACTGGCTGCAGATAGGACAACTGTACAATCGGCTCAGCGCCCCCTGCTCTATAACAGGTGGCCTACAGCATAGGACACTATGTAACTTTTGCTCACTCCTCTTTCTCTATAACAGGGGTCTGCATATAGGACTGTTTTGTTTCCTTATTACAGTTCCCTTTAAGATACATGGAAAGGCAGACACACATCTTGTTTGGAGTTTACCTTTATGTCTCTGTTGTTGTTTCCTATAATGAGTATGTTAAATATTATATTAAAATAAACCCAATCTATCCCTTGGAGTAGGGAAGAGTCCGCCCGGTCTGGATAATCTGATTCAGTGATTTCTGGGCGACAGTTTTACAACTCTAGAGGGACAACAACATTTGTGTATGTGGAATATTTTTTTAACTATTAAAGATATTGTTGTCTTTTTTCTTAGGACTTTGATACACACTGGCCTGGAAATGGGCAAGTCGTAGGCATTTGGAGAATATAATCCATATATAATCGTTCTGATCTGGCTTGGTCAACTAACTGCATACTAAAGTAGGATCACTCAGATCTCCAGGGACAGATACCTAACACTGTCTACAGAGAGCCCAGAAAACAGCATGTGATACACAAAGATAATTATTCACAGATCACCAGGGCCATCCTAACACTGTCTACCGAGGGCACAGAGCATAGCAGTGTGGTACACAAGATTTATTACACACAGATCTCCATGGACAATACCTACACTGTCTACAGTGAGCACAAAAACGATGTGATACAACAAAGATTTATTAACTATCTCCAGGGACAATAGACCTAACACTGTCTACAGAGAGACGAAAACAGCATTTTGAGAACCAAAGATATTATTACACATATCTCCAGGGACAATACCTAACACTGGATACAGAGAGCAACAGAAAACAGCAGGGTGAGACAAGGCTCATGCACTTGGAGAACTTCATCCATATATAATTGTTCTGAATTGTTCTCTGCTACTAAACTGCGCACACAAAGGTATGATACACAGATCTCCAGGGACAATCCTAACATGTCTACAGATAGCACAGTCACTGCAGGGGTGACAAGCCTAGTGCACTTGGATAATATATTGGTCTGCTGCTACTCACGCGTACACAAAGGTATTATCACAACAGATCGCGGGACAATACATAACACCACCAACACACCACCCGCGTATCTTGCATACCTTCTGACAGGTTTCCCTAATAACGCCACTGGCAGACAACTCTCTGTTGTTGGCTTATCTCATTAGAACATATTTATTGGGCATGTGGAGCTACATGCCCAATTCTCCCATACACATCATATGTCATCTGGCCCCTAAAATCATTTGGGTTTAGTCAAGTTAAAGGGGTTTTTGACTATTATTGACCTGTGTATATTTTAGTCACCGATATTAGACGCCATTGGTGTCCCGCAGCTCAGTTCACACAAGTCACGTATTTTGGGACTGATCCCCAGGTGTGGCCACCATAATAGTTGCTGATAACCTGTATTCTTTCTTCGATGGAGGGGTTATCAGTAGATCAGAAGAATAGAACAGAGGAACGCGCCCTGCACTGAAGGGGAAGCAGTCAGGTGGTTTGTTAGGACGGCGGCTTTTCTCCTTAAGGGTTTCCTATTTCCAGATACTGAACATGGTGCGTGTCCGCAGCCCGGGGCTTATTTCCCCCGTGTCCTCCGCTAGCCACAAGTCCGCCTCTGTGTCTGCGGCTTCTGGCTTCAGATAACAAGAGATAAACTGAAAGCGATAAGGAGACAGAGGATCATTGTCCCGCCGTGCTAGGGGCACTTCTTCTATGTTCATTTGATGAGCGCGGGCCGCGTCACTAGGAGAAGACACTGTCCTAATGTCAGAAATCAGATCATTGATATTAAAGGTGATTTCACATGGGGAACTACAAGCAACGGCGGCCGAGCAAGAAGAGTAATCGGCAGGAATATAATACATGGGGACAACATGGGGGTAATCTACCCCGCACATTGTGATCTAACTTAAAGCCCACCTAACACTGATATAGAGTCATCAACATCCTTAAGGGCATTTCACACTGTCCGGTAATGGCGTATGTTTACAACTCCACTCTATTGGTGTAAGGATTGTTTCAACAAAATAGGTAAAACAATATTATTGAATGTGGGGACCTCCCCATCAATCGTTTTAGAATCGTCGGGGGTCTATCAGACCCCACTTATCATGGACATTGAGTCCAATACTTACAAATTATTGGAGAGAGGGCGTGTGCAGTCAAACCCCCACTGATCCATGAATAGTGTCCCATTCCCCACTAATTGAGGAGCTTGCAGGTCAAGCATGGCGTCTGACCCCCACTAATCATGAGAATGGGGTCCCTTTCTAGTAACTCATTTAGCAGCATTTTTGTATTAGTCAGACCCCCCACCGACTTCACAAACTGGGGTCCCATTGGGTTCTGTATGATGAAGCAGAAGGTCAAGTGTCCTAGCACGGCCCCCACGATCATGAATGGGGGTCCCATTCCTACTAAGTTGTTGCGGCTGCAGGTTGAGCAATGCAGTCCGGAACCCCTCACAGATCAGGGGAATCGGTCCCCGTGCCTAGGTAATTCATTTAGAATACGGTTTCGTATGTAGTCCCCACGAACATTCAAAACTGGGGTCCAATTTGCTTCGTATATGGAGCAGAATTTTGAGTGTGTAGTCATACGCCTGCTTGATTCCATTAAATGGGGGTCCCATTCTTTCAAGTGATGGAGCTGCAGTCTGACCCTCACATATGCAGTCAGACCCAAAAAGCATAGAATGGGGGGGTCTTATTCCCCTTCTAATGATGAAGCTGCATCGACCCCCACCGTCCAAAGAGAGAAGAAGAAACAATAGTCATTTACTTGTCAATCGTAGCTCATCGCATACAAGCAATCCGTCTGAGCTGCAATACCTGCACAGCGCCCTTTATTTTGTATGTCACTGTTCTTGGTACCAGGGAAAGAGGCCACTGCCTCCCTTAAACAGCTGATCAGTGGTTGTCCCGGTCCTCCTAGGATGATGGGCAAACACTACGGTCTTAGGGCAACCAAAACTGCTCTTGCTGGTCTTTCAGAGTTCAGGCTCCCTTGGAGAAATCTAGGGAACATGCGTTATACAAGGGGAACGGTAAACCCAGTCCCCTTAATAGCTGGACTAAATTTTCCAGGAGGAAATAACCCAGGAACTACCACGCAACACAGTACTCTAGCTGACCGCAGGCTCTTATAGCAACTCTGACTTATAAACAATCAAAAGAAAGAATCCAAAACTCATATATTTGAAGATGTGGGGGAAGGCCACCGTAATAAATAACATGTCCGGAAAGGTGACCGGTCTCTCTTAATGGGGCGGTCACTCAAGTGTGAGCGAGGGGGGTTCGATGCATTTTCTTTCCATGTGATTTATGTAGCATGTATCAACTAAGTTCCCCCCTGGCCCTTTGACAATCGGAGATGGAGGTGTGAGGTTTGAATGTCCGGCATGGACGGGGTCGGCAGCGCGCCAGGGCTTGTATTTGTATTCCCTTCCCTCTTTAGAATTTTATATTTATTGCTGTCGTTGGTATCTAAAATAAGTCCGGACCCGAGGCCTGTGTGAAGACGCCAAGCATTCGCTAGAGCTGGGACCATTACGTCTCGTCCATGAGTTGTCTGTTTTCTACAAATGTCAGTGATGGATTGAATATACATCCCATAGGGCACAGCCTTATACTATGGCCCTATAGTCTAGGTCCCGCATCAGCCTCACCCTGTCTTTCATCAAGGAAATCTACCATCATAATCCATCCTGATGAACCAGGGACGTTACTCAGAGCATCCACAGGCCTGTGCTGTGTATCGCTTATATTTATTATCCCATGGCCTCCTTCCTTCTAGAATCAACTTTTAAATTTGCTCTGAGTTACCTGAGCGCCCTCTGTGCTGCAGTTTCACAGTCGTTCGCTGTGCTGAAGCACTTCCTTCCTCCTTCCCCCTGTGTACTGAAACTTGGCGCGCAGTCAATTACATCAGGCAGAGGGAGGTGGCAAGTGTCTTCTTCCTGCCTCACTGTAACAGTCTTGTGAGCTGCAGCACAGAGCCTTTCCTGGCTCATTAGCATGATTTTAAATGTTGATTTAGAGGCAGGAGGCCTGGTAAACAAATATAAGAATATGACCACAGTCCCGGTGCTGGATCTATGAGTAATGTCCTCTGGTTTATCAGATGGATTTGCATTTGACATTTCCTTTAAGAAAATCTGTGATTCTGATATAGAAAAATTTTAATTTTAAAAATTTCCGTGTCCTGTGGGGGTGCACCCCTCTATTTCCACATTCTCCACCTTGTACCTCCTATTGGGCACCACCCTCTCTAGAAACTTGTCAAGGCGGTGTGTCACGCATCTTGTGGCCACCCTTAGTGCAACCAAAATCACTTGGTGTTGGGGGTGGTGAGTTTGCTACTACTACTAATAATTTTTATGTAGGGCAGCAGAGATTACGTAGCTCTGCACAGATCTTGCCAACTCGTCGGGCCCCGGTGCCCCAATGGGATTCGCAATCTAATCAACCTACCAGTATGTTGTTGGAGTGTGGGAGGAACCGGAGGACACAGAGGAAACGCCATCAAACACTGAGCGAACATACAACTCGTTGCAGATGTTGACCCTGGGACTTGACATGCCCAATCTCCCCATACACATCATATAGTCATCTGGCCCCACTAAAATCATTTGGGTTTAGTCAATGTTAAAGGGGTTTTGATATTAGTGACCTGTGGATATGTTTAGTCACCGATATTAGACCCCAGTGGTGTCCCAGCAGCGTAGGTTCACAGTCACATATTTTGGAGTGATCATCCAGTGTGGCCACCATAATAGCCGCTGATAACCTGTATTCTTCGAGGGGGTTATCAGTAGATCAGAAGAACATGAGGACGCGCCCTGCGACTGAAGGGGAAGCATTCAGGTGGTTTGTAGGACGGCGGCTTTTATCTTAAGGGGGTTCCTATTTCAGATACTGAACAGGTGCGTGTCCAGGCAGCCGTGGCTTATCCCCCGTGTCCTCCGCTAGCCCCAATGTCTCCTCTGTGTCTGCGGCTTCTGCTTCAGATAACAAGAGATAGAACTGAAAGCGATAAGGAGACAGAGGATCATTGTCCCAGCCGTGCTAGGGGCACTTCTCATGTTCATGTGATGAGCGCGGCCGCTGTCACTAGGAGAGACACATTTCCTAATGTCAGAAATCAGATCATTGATATTAAGAGGGGATTTCACATGGGAAGAAGCGGACAAAGCACGGCGGCCGAGCAAGAAGATGTAATCTGGGCAGGAATATGATACAGGGGGACACATGGGGGTAATCTACCCACGCAAATTGTGATCTAACCTTAAGGCACAACGACACTGATATGAGAGTCATCGAACATCCCTTTAAGGGGGCATTCACACTGTACGGTATGGCGTAGTTACAACTCCACTCTATTGGTTTAAGGATTGTTTCACAAAATAAGGTAAAACAATATTATTGAATGTTGGGACCCCCATCAATCGTTTAGAATCGGGGTCTACTCAGACCCCCACTGATCATGACAATTGAGTCCAATACTTACAAATTATTGGAGCAGAAGGTCGGGTGTGCAGTCAAACCCCCACTGATCATGAAATAGGGGTCCCATTCCCACTAATTGATGGAGCTGCAGGTCAAGCATGCAGTCTGACCCCCACTAATCATGAGAATGGGGGTCCCTTTTCTAGTAACTCATTTAGCAGCAGGTTTTTGTATGTAGTCAGACCCCCACCGACATTCAAAACTGGGGTCCCATTGTTTCTGTATGATGAAGCAGAAGGTCAAGTGTCTAGCACGGCCCCCACTGATCATGAAATGGGGGTCCCATTCCTACTAGTTGATGTGGCTGCAGGTTGAGCATGCAGTCGGACCCTCACAGATCAGGAGAATCGGGTCCCCGTGCCTAGTAATTCATTTAGAAGAAGGTTTTCGTATGTAGTCCCCACGAACATTCAAAACTGGGGTCCAATTGCTTCTGTATAATGGAGCAGAAGGTTGAGTGTGTAGTCAGACGCCTGCTGATCATGAAATGGGGGTCCCATTCTTATCAATTGATGGAGCTGCAGTCTGACCCTCACATATGCAGTCAGACCCAAAAAGCATGAGAATGGGGGGGGTCTTATCCCTTCTAAGTGATGAAGCATGCACTCGGACCCCCACCGATCAGATAAGAGAGAACAATAGTCATTTACTTTCATCGTAGCTCAGTCTCATACAAGCAAATCCGTCTGAGCTGCAATACCATGCACAGCCACTTTATTTTGTATGGCACTGTTCTTGGTTACCAGTGAAGAGGCCACTGCCTTCCCTTTAAACAGCTGATCAGTGGGTGTCCTGTCCTCCTAGGAGGAGGGGCACACTGACGTCTTAGGGTCACCAAAACTGCTTGCTGGTCTATTCAGAGTTCAAGGCTCCCCTTGAGAAATATGTAGGGACATGCTGGTATACAAGGGGAACGGTAACCCCAGTCCTTAATATATGGACTAATTTCCAGGAGGAATAACCCAGGAACGTACCACAACACAGTATCTAGCTGACCGCAGGCTCTTATAGCACTCTGACTTATAAACAATCAAAAGAAAGAATCCAAGACTCATATATTTGAAGATGTTGGGGAAGGCCACCAGTATATATATAGACATGTCAGGAAAGGTGACCGGTCCTCTTAAGGGGGCGATCACATCAAGTGTGAGCGAGGGGGGTGCGATGCATTTTCCATGTGATATTATGTACATGTATCACATAGTTCTGTGACATCGGAGATGGAGGTGTGAGGTTTGATGTCCGGCATGGACGGGGTCGGCAGCGCTCCAGGGCTTGTATTTGTATTCCCTCTTTTAGATTTTATATTTATTTGCTGGTCGTTTGGTATCTAAAATATCCGGACCCGAGGCCTGTGTGAGACCGCCAAGCATTCCTAGAGCTGGACCATTACGTCCTCGTCCCTATGAGTTTGTCTGTTATACAACAGGTCAGTGATGTATATAATATACATCCCATAGGGCAGCACTTATACATATGGCCCTATAGTCTAGGGGTCCCGCATCATCCTCACCATGTCTTTCATCAAGGAAATCTACCATCATAATCCATCCTGATGAACCAGGGACGTTACTCATAGATCCAGGCACTGTGACTGTGGTAATCTTCTTATATTTATTATCCATGGCCTCCTTCCTTCTAAAATCAACTTTTAAAATTATGCTCTGGGAGGGGTTACCTGAGCCCCTCTGTGCTGCAGTTTCACAGGCTGTTACACTGTGCTGAAGCACTTCCTCCTCCCACTGTGTACTAAAACTTAGACTGCTGCAGTCAGATTACATCAGGCAGAGGGAGGTGGCAAGTGCTTCTGCACACTGTAACAGCTTGTGAAGCTGCAGCACAGAGCCTTTCTGGCTCATTAGCATGATTTTAAATGTTGATTTTAGAAGGCAGGAGGCCATGGATAACAAATATAAGAAGATGACCACAGTCCCGGTGCCTGGATCTATGAGTAATGTCCCTGGTTTATCAGGATGGATTTGCATTGTAAATTTCCTTTAAGAAAATCTGTGATCTGAATATAGAAAAATTTTAATTTTTAAAAATTTCCGTGTCCTGTGGGGGTGCACCCTCTATTTCCACATTCTCCACCTTGTACCTCCTATTGGCACCTTCTAGGAAACTTGTCAAGACGGTGTGCACCGCATCTTGTGGCCACACCTATAGTGCACCAAAATGCACTTGGGGGTTGGGGGGGGGAGGTTACTACTACTACTAATAATTCTTTATGTAGGGCACACAGATTACGTAGCGCTGCACAGATCTTGCCAAATCGGCCCCTGTCCCCAATGGGACTCGCAATCTAATCAACCTACCAGTATGTTTTGGAGTGTGGGAGGAAACCGGAGGACACAGAGGAAACCCACGCAAACACGGAGAGAACATACAAGCTCTTTGCAGATGTTGACCCTGGGACTTGAAACCGGGTGCCCAGCGCTGCAAGGCTGTAATGCTAACCACTGAGCCACCGTGCTGCCTCCTGGAATTGGTGAACACAACAGAGGGCCAGAAGTACCAGCATCTAGAAAAAATGGAAAGAGAAAGAGCACTGGGCCTCTTGGCCATGCCCACTGGGCACCGAAATGCTGCCTATGTTGGATTTATTATAGTGGGGCTGGTGCTGGACTGGTCTGGCGCAGTTAAAGATGATTCTTAAAAATCAGACTATGTTATTTTCTGGATTTGTTGTCACATTTTGTCACATAGTTGAGGTTTTATCTATAATGTAATTACAGGTCTCTCTCATCTCTATCATTGGGAGAACTTGCACAATTAGTGGCTGACTAATTACTTTTCCCCCATTGTAGTAGACAGTCTAGAGATGCTACAGATGTGTCCAGCATTATCCGTGAGAACGTTCCCAATATATGTATATATGTAATGTTATGGATTCCTTATAGTCCGGCACAGTGCGGGTCCTATCGATGCCACGTGAATGGAATCTTCCGCTGCTCTATATTTAGGACTGACTTTAGTTAATTACACAGAATATCATGAAACGGAGGGAAAAGGCAACAAAAATCCTCTTCTCATCCTTCTCCTCCACTCTTCCTTCTTCTCTCTCTCCTCGTCTCCTCCTTTTCTCTTCTCTTCCTTCTCCAATTCTCCTCTTCTTTTCTCTTCCTTACCACTTCTCCTCTCCTCTTCTCTTCTCTACCTTCTCCTTCTCCACTTCTCCTCTCCTCTTCTCTTTCTCCTCCTTCTTCTCTTCTCCCCCTTCTCTTCTCCACTTCTCCTTCTCCACTTCTCCTCTTCTCTTTCTCCTCCTTCTTCTCTTCTCCCCCCTTCTCTTCTCCACTTCTCCTTCGCCTCCTTCTTTTCTTCTTCTCTTCTCCTCCTTCTTCTCTTCTCCTCCTTCTTCTCTTCTCTTCTCCTCCTTCTCTTCTTCTCCTCCTTCTTTTCTCCTTTTCTTCTCCTCCTTCTCTTCTCCTTTTCTTCTCCTCCTTCTCTTCTCCTTTTCTTCTCCTCCTTCTCTTCTCCTTCTCATACTCCTTCTCCTCCTTCTTTTCTCCTTTTCTTCTCCTCCTTCTTTTCTCCTTTTCTTCTCCTCCTTCTTTTCTCCTTCTCATACTCCTTCTCTTCTCCCCCTTCTCTTCTCCTCCTGTCTATGAGTACTCCCACTGATCCTCTGGGCTTTCACTGCCACCGCTGCACAGCAACAAATGTGCACAGAAGGTGGTGGTCAGGACCCCGACCACACACAGGCAGCCCCCCGGCCTGGTCAGGGCATCGCCCAGCCATACTCCACATAAAGCTGAGTGCAGATATTACCAGACATGGTCAGGACCTTCTTACTGAGGACTATTATGTATTGGCTGATTTGTATAGTTTTGGAATGTTGTAGAATTCGATACATATAAGATGATGGAACTTCTGGGCAGATTTGCTGCAGCAGGATCTATAGAAATCTACAGAAAAATGGCAATAAAACGATCTAATGTTACATATCTGCCTTTTTTCTATTTTCCCCATATCTATCGATCTTTTCTTCTATCTTTCTACTTAATTTTTATCTATTCATCTATCTCTATCCATCCATCTCATTTCTTTCTATGTATCTTTCTATCAATCTAATTCTTCTCAATCCATTATCTATATTTGCATCTATCGATCCTCCTGTGTATTTCATTTATCTATCTATCTATCTATCTATCTATCTATCTATCTATCTATCTAAATAAATGGAAAGTTCAGAGCAGCACAGCAACCTGGTTGGGTGCAAAGTCCTTGACCCTCTGGCTAGAGCGTCTTCAAATATAATCTTTCAAATATTATATTATATTGGAGTGCTGCCTGTTTTTGAAAGATTATCTATCTATCTATCTATCTATCTATCTATCTCATATCTATCTATCTATCTATCTCATACAGTATCTATCTATCTATCTATCTATCTCATAGCTATCTATCTATCTATCTATCTATCTATCTATCTATCTATCTATATATCATATATCTATCTATCTATCTATCTCATATCTATCTATCTATCTATCATTCTCCTACATTAAAGGCACAGATATTCCTGCCTCACTGTGAACCAGTAAATGATATTGGCACAGACAGTACTCATTCCCTGTCTCTCTATGTATATGAGGTTTGTGCAGATAGAATTGTCTCTCTGTCTCTACTAGTAAAGATGTAGCCAGAGGTAGTACTGCCTCCTTGTCTATACTGGTAAATCATGTAGGTAGAGGTAGTACTGCCTCCTTGTCTCTACTGGTTGGGTAAATCATGTAGGTGAGGTACTACTGTCTCCCTGTCTAAAACTGGTAATCCTGTAGGTAGATGTAGTTACTGCCTCCTTGTCTCTACTGGTAAAATCATGTAGGTAGAGATACTCTTGTCTCCCTGTCTCTACTCGGTAAATCATGTAGGTAGATGTAGTACTGCTCCTTGTCTCTACTGGTAAATCATTGGTACGGTAGAGATACTACTGTTTCCCTGTCTCTACTGGTAAATCATGTAGGTAGATGTAGTACTGCCCTTGTCCTCTACTGGTAAATCATGTAGTAGAGTACTAATGTCTCCCTGTCTCTACTGGTAACTATGTAGTAGAGATACTACTGTCTCCTGTCTATACTGGTAATCATGTAGGTAGATGTAGTACTGCCTCCTTGTCTCTACTGGTAAATCATGTAGGTAGATGTAGTACTGCCTCCCTGTCTCTACTGGTAAATCATGTAGGTAGAATACTACTGTCTCCCTGTCTCTACTGGTAAATCATGTAGGTAGAGATACTACTGTCTCCCTGTCTCTACTAGTAAATCATGTAGGTAGATGTAGTACTGCTTCCCTATCTTTACTGGTAAATAATGTATGTACACATAGTACTCCCTCCTTGTCTTTACTGGCAATGCTGTAGGTAGAGGTAGTAGAGGTAGTGGCTAAATGATGATGTAGGTATATATATTGCATCCCTATATTTCCATGTTAATATGATATAGATACAGAGAGTACTGCTTTGCTGTGTCCCCTCTAAATCATGTGGGTAAATTTAAGTGCTATCTGAAATGAAATGCCTCATTGTATCATATTTTCCTGTAAAGTTGTAGCTAAAGTACTACCGCCTCCTCTGTCTTTCCTTTAAAAGGTACAGCTACTGATACACCTCCTCCTTGTCTCTTCCTGTAAATGATGCAGCTACAGATTGTACTGGTTCCTTGTCTCTGCCTGTCTATGATGTAGCTACAGATTGTACTGGTTCTTTGCCTCTGCCTGTCTATGATGTAGCTACAGATAGTATGGTTCCTTGTCTTTGACGGTCAAAATGTAGCTACAGATGTTACTGGTTCCTTGTCTCTGCCTCTTCTGATGTAGCTACAGATAGTACTGGTTCCTTGCCTCTGCCTGTCTATGATGTAGCTACAGATAGTACTAGTTACTTGTCTCTGCCTGTCTATGATGTAGCTAAAGATTGTACTAGTTACTTGTCTCTGCATGTCTATGATGTAGCTTAAGATTGTACTGGTTCCTGGTCTCTAGCTGTCTATGATGTAGCTACAGATAATACTAGTTACTTGTCTCTGCCTGTCCAAGATGTAGCTTACAGATAATACTAGTTACTTGTCTCTGCCTGTCCAAGATGTAATACGATAAAGATAGTACTGTTCTCTGCTGTCTATATGTAGCTAAAGATTGTACTGGGTCCTTGTCTCCTTCGCCTCTCTGATGATGTAGCTAACAGATAGTAATGGTTCCTGTCTTTGACTGTCTAAAATTGTAGCGAACAGATTGTACTGGTTCCCTTGTCTACTGCCTCTCTATGTGTAGATACAGATACGTACTGGTTCCTTGTCTTGGACTGTTAAATGTAGCTCGATTGTACTGGCGCTCTCTGTCTCTGCACTCTCTATGATGTGCTACATAAGATAGTATGGTTCCTGTCCTCTGCCTGTCTATGATGTAGCTAACAGATAGTACTAGTTACAGTTGTCTCTGCCTGTCCTAGATGTGCTAAGATGTGTACTAGTCTTACTTGTCTCGCATGTCTATTTGTAGCTAAGAATGTACGTGGTTCCTTGTCTATAGCTTGTCTATGAGTAGCTACACTAAATACTAGTTACTTGTCCTGCTCGCCGTCAAGATTAGCTACAGAATAGTACTCAGTACTACTGTCTCTGCCTGTCTATGAGTACGCTAAAGATGTACTGGTTTTCCTTGTCTCTGCCTCTCTGGATGTAGCGCAGATGATGGTTCTTGTCTGTTGACTGTCTAAATGTAGCTACAGGATGTACTGGCTGTCCTTGTCTCCTGCCTCTCTATGATGGTAGCTACAGATAGTATGGTTCCTGTTCTTGACTGTCAAATGTAGCTACGATTGTACTGGTTCCTTGTCTCTTGCCTCTCTATGATTACTCAAGATATACTGGTTCCTTGTCTCTGCCTCTCTATGATGTAGCTACAGATAGTACTGGTCCTTGCCTCGTCCTGTCTTGATGTAGCACAGATAGTACTAGTTAACTGTCTTCCCTGTGTCTATGAGTAGCTAAAGATTGTACTAGTTACAGTGTCTCTGCCTCTCTATGATTCTAGCTTAAGGATTGTACTGGTCCTTGTCCTGTCTCTTGCCTCTCATATGATGTAGATACAGATAGACTGGTTCCCTGTCCTGGTGTCTATGATGTAGCTACAGATGTAACTAGTTACCTTGGTCTGCTTACTGCCTGTCTATGATTGTAGCTAAGATGTGTACTGAGTACTGTCTCTCGTCATGTCGATGAGTTGAGCGTAAGGATTGTTACTGGTTCCTTTCTCTGCCTCTCTATGATGTAGCTACAGAATAACTGGTTCCATTGTCTCGTGGCTGTCTAGATTAGCTACAGATTTAATACTAGTTTACTTGTCTCTCTGTCTATGATGTGAGCTAAAGATTGTACTAAGTTAACTTGTCTTGCATGTCTATGAGGTATGCTTTAAGGATTGTACTGGTTCCCTTGTCTCTGGCTGTCTATGATTTGTGCGTAAGGTTTGTAACTGTTCCTTGTCTCTGGGCTTGTCATGATGTAGTCCTAAGATAATACTGTCTATTGTCTCTGCCTGGGTACTTGTGTTTTAGCTACAGATTGTACTTGGCCCATGGTCTTTCCTGTCTATGGATGTAGCTCTAACCGATAGTATGGCCCCTGGTCCTCTTTACTGTCTATGATGTGCTAACCGAATATATGGCCCCGGGTACTTCTCTTACTGTCTATATGTCGCTACAGATAGTACTGGCCCCTGGTCTTTACTGGTTCTATGAGTGCTACCGATAGTACTGGGCCCTGGTCACCTTACTGTTATGAGATGGTAGCTACAGATTGTACTGTCCCCTGGTCTCTTCCTGTCTATGATGTAGCTACCGATAGTACTGGCCCCTGGTCTCTTACTGTCTATGATGTAGCTACAGATAGTACTGACTTCTTGTAAATAATATAGGAACGGTCTCCCTTTTTCATACATTCACCTGTATTTCTACTTGTGTTTTTCATTAATACTTGTAGCTTATGGCAAGGACGGACCGTTGCTGTTTTAGAATAATCCAAAACCCCCCCCCCACACCAACCAACCACAATGAGGAAACCGCCTCCGGTTCTGAGACTATTATCGTAATAGCAGCTAATAATATTATTAAGGGAGTTGGTGTGAAATCCATTTAGCGTGATAGAGAACATGTAGTAAGATGTTACCCTGCGCAATACACTGTAGTCCCACCCCAGGCCAGGAGAGTCCGGCAGTGGTGGATAAGTAGACAAGACCGACCTCCACACTCTACTGTGATATGTATATATATATATACATTGTGTGTAGGAATGGATGGGAAGTGTAGAACTAGATTGTCCTGGATTCTCGAGAGAAGGGAACAAGATTTCTTACAATCCATAACATTGAAATATGAAGTACCAGGATGCCTGATATTTGTAATTTTGCTTATGTTGTACAGAGACGGAGCGAGACTGAACACTAGGCAGAGTCTTGGGGTGGTCCTCACATCTCTGTGCTCTGTTGCTGTTTCTCTTACTCTCAGACTGAACTAGTGAGTCTGGAGCACTGGTGGTGTATCCTCAATGCTGGTTCTCTTTGTCTCTCAGCAGTTGAACTACGAGTCTGGAGCCTACTGGTGGTGTATCCTCACACTGCTGTCTCTTTGTCTCCAGCATTGAATATCTGAGTCGAGCATGTTGAGTGTCATTACAACTGATGTGTTTTGAGCTCTAAGCACTAAACACGTGAGCCTAGAGCACGATGGGGTGGTCCAGCACTGCTGTGCTACTTAGTACTCAGCACGGAAACAGTGAGACTGAGTACTGGTGGCGTGTCTCACAACACTGTTGTGGCTCGCACCACTAAATCTGTTAGCTGGGTGCACTAGGTGTTATCAAATCGCTTGCTGTGCTCTCATCACTAAACTAGTGCACCTGGTGACACAACGGTATGTCCCCTCACTGCTGGTGCTCTCAGCACAAACTATGGACCTAGAGCATTGGGGGGCGTGTCCTCACACCTGTCTGGCTCTCAGCACAAACTATGAGCCTGTTGCACAGGGGGTTGTGTCCTCACACTGCTGTTGCTCTCACACTAAAAGTGCAGCCTAGACAATTGGTGGCGTGTCCTCACAACTGCTGTGATGTTGCTTTAGGCAGCTGAACTAGTGAGCTTGATACTGGTGGTGTATCCCTAACAATGCATGGGGCTGTGAGGGCATCCCCTGAAGCTACAATAAGGCCATTTTCATTATTTGCTTTATTTGGTCCAATTTGTCAGTACTTTTCTTTAGCATGCACAATAATAGATAAGTTGTTGTTTAGGGACTGGGGTGATCCGGGGGGGCAGTGGGAATCACACAATCATCGGATGTTTAAGCCCAGGATCCTCATGCAGGATGTTCGATTGTTGTTTCCCTGGATATCTCGCTCATTATGTTGGGTTTTTAAGCTCCACCAAAGTGAGTCATAGAGGAAAAGGGGGGGGGGGGGGTCTAGCGGAGGAACCTAATTCCTAACAAACCGCCGGCGAGGGACCCGCGTGAGTTGCAGATTGTCAGTAAATATTGTGATAAGATGGAAACTGTGGACTGCCCGGGGTTCTCCTGGTGCAGTGCCGGATGCATGTTCGCTGTGAGTCGCTGGTGGGGGTGGTTATAGGGCGGTGGCAACTGAAAAAATTGGGTCCCCTGTGGCTTCAAATTAAGTACAAAAGAAGAGAAATCTACTGCCCGAATGATGTAATAGACACCTGTTGTCACACATTCATGCACAAAAAGGTAGATGAGACCGGCATTTGGAAATGTTAAAGGAAACCTACCACCACGGATTACCTATTAAGGTAGACGGGGTGTCAGTGTCTCTATTGTTGTGAGGTACCTCACGTCCACTGTAATCTTTTATAAACTTTATTGCCCTAATATGCCATTTTGTAAGAGGCTTACTGGGGCGTGGAGTAGCTGGAGCTGAGGCTACACGAAGCGGCTACTCACAACCCAGTAGCCTCTTTGATCCTCCTACCGGCAGTATTTGTCGTCGGCATGCCAGAGAGTCCGAATCCTGCCAATCCTCGTGTCAGATACGCAGGCCACTGGCTGCACGTCACCTGCTCAGAAGCTTGGGCTACTGCGCACTGAGCGAACTCTGGCTCTCAGACAAGGGCAGCACAGACTCCTCGTAGCTGCGGCCCCCGAATATATAATAGGCCGCGTCGTGTAGCCTCAGCCGCGGCTTACACTCCACATCCCAGTAGCCTCTTGAGAAGATTTCATATTAGGGCAGTTAAAAGTTTATAAAAAAGATACAGGGGAACTGAGTTATCCTACAATAGATGGAATATACCCACCATCCTCCTTAATAGGTAGATCGTGAGTGGTAGTTCCTTTAAAATGTCGATTTGTTAGTACTTCAATGCCACATATGGGGGCCTCTACAACTCTACTTCCTTAACCCCGGTTTTCTCCCGCGCATTTTCTCTCTCTCCGGCGAGGATTTCGGGTTCTGCATGGATTCATAAGGTCTGTGCCCGATATCCACCAGGTGTCGGTCGC